>JAVFBW010169184.1:0-11226 GCA_034783835.1 Mopalia ciliata
GTGACTACTCCAAAGAAGGACGAAAAATTCATATTGACTCAATATTTCGGTTTATTATCAAACCATCATCAGGAGTATTGAGTCAATATGAATTTTTCGTCCTTCTTTGGAGTTGTCACCTTAAACAGGCTATCCACACATGCATGCAAACAATAGATACTTTGGATGTTATTCAGAATTGAGTTGGTCAAGTATTCCATTTTTTGGGACCAACAGGTCTGAATATTTGTAAAAAGATTTTGGGGTGTTGTAACTGTCGTCGTTCATTTACAGGTGTGTCTGTTTGATTGGGGTTTAACGTCGTAGTCAAGGGTATTTGACTTCTTTGATGTCCACTTCACAATGTTCTGTTCCTAATAACTCAGATGAACCCTCTTAGAAAACGAAGTGGGATCTGATTAGTAAGCACAGTTGCTGACCAGTAAGCCAAGGCCCCGGGCTCTGTAAGGTAATTATGGACATATGTATATGAGTGAAAAATAAAAATTGTACAAAATCTTTTTATTTATATATTGGCCAAGACACAAGAGTTTCTAGCGATAACTTACAAATGAATTATTTTCCAATAAAGTTTTTCAATTTAGAGAATTTCCACAAATTGAAATCATTTCATTTGTTGGACTTCTGTCTTACTTATTTATGTGTATGCATGGATGTCATAGGCTCAATGCATTTTAATTTACTTTAAAAAAAAAATTTAATGACGGTCGATCAGCGTTAAATAAATTGTGTTCTTCTGTTCTTTATTCATAACCTTGATGGCATTTTTTTGAAGAAAAACAGAAACTGGTGTCGTTAGCAAAAAATAATAGTGTCTTATAAACTGGTAACCTCTGGAATGTCATTATTATATAAAATAAAGATGACAGGACCTAAACCCTAATGGAGATAAATTTGTTTTTCAAATAACTGGCAGTTCCATCAATCTCATTGGCTAACAATAGCCTTTTATGAATATTCAATTAAATTGTATTATTGGTCAATGACATAGGGGGTACTGCCAGTTATATGAGTAACAATGACATAGGGGGCACTGTGAGTTATATGACTAACATATTTATCTCCCTTTGTAACCAGTGGCCAAACTGATAACTTACAGAGATTTGATAGATAGTTTTGAAACCATAGTGTAATGATTCCCTAATTTTATTGATAAGAATGTCATGGCTGACAATGGCCAGGAACATAAAAACTTTATATCTTCAAGAGTTTAGCATAGTTTGCCCTAAACAGCTTGGGTTGCAAAAGAGGTATTGTGATTTGCTTGGAATCAGGGGTCAAATTTTACCCACAACGGGGCAGGGGCTTAGCCAGAAATCAAATGTATTGGGTCCAAAATGGTCATTTTGCTCCATTTTCAAATAAGTGGGTGTCCACTTATGAGAGTTTTCCTATCCCCGGCATGTTAAAGTCTTTTAAAAGAGATGAGCACATGAGGCAATTGTTCACTTCAGCCTGTCCATTTGGATGGGTGGACAGGTGTCTGCCTAAGCCCTTGAATTGGGGTACATATCGTGCACCCACAATTTTGAATTGAGTGCACACCACATGTGTTGGTTGCACAACTTTTATCAACAATATGGTATTATTGGGCAAGCATATCCAATCTACAGGTAACTGATTTAACACATATTACAAAAACAACTTCATCAAACAGAAATGTACGCCTTATAAGAAACTCACTTCCTGTTAAAATGTCAGACAATCAATCAATTCTCAACTGTAACTTCGAGTGTTCCAATGCCAGCAAATACATTTTTGTTGATATAATGTTTTGGGTGCATGCTGTACATCTATATTTTAATATTGGATGCATGCTACTTGTAGCCAGATCTTTTTTTAAGTGATTTCTACCAGAATTTTGCGGACCGATGGAAAGACTAGGGCTTTTGAAATAATCGTCCACCCCCTAGTTTGAGAGATAGCTGAGGCAGATCTAGCCCAATACACATGCTGGTCTAGCCCTTCAGCTTAGCACTTCTTCCTGTATGATAGAGCTAAAGTGGACAAGGAAGTGGCATATTTTTTCTACATCATAAAAAAAAGTCTTTTGATAAATAAAAGTTCTGTATTTCGTTCTCCCTTTAAGGAGAGAGCATAAGCATAATCAATTGGCCTCTCTTTTGTTTTGTTTATGATGAATTGTTAAGAGTTTGTGAACCTTATTGAAATTTGGCAGATAAACTCTGCAATAAATAGTTATCTACCTGTAACTTGGAAGATTAACTGGCATAGAGTTACCTCCCTTTAATGGTCATTTGGTGATACACTGCCAGAAACAGGATATCTTAAAAAACACTCCAAATAAAGCCTCCAAATTATAGACTAAATATATACCTAAGCTTCCTTATGAATTCATTAGAAGAATTTTTGTTACTCTCAATATAGATAAAATGCTAGTTTTTATCTGATTACCAGACCTTTTGAGTCCCGTTAGGAAGCGGGTGGGCCATGGCCCTGCAGAATACTCCCTCGGTCGATCGTAAGAGGCGAAAAAAGAGATTGCTTTCGGTTGCCCTGGTGTTCGCAGAGCTGAAGGGTAATGGGAAGCAGATTTGTTTGTGATGTTCTGTCCATCGTCATATAAGTGAAATACCCTTGGGTTCTACATTAAACACCAATCAAATAAACAAACAAACCAGACCTTTTGATCTGACCCTCTGGTTAAGGGCAGTTTGTTTGAAGAGTAGCAATGTTGTCTTTACCTAACGCTTCGCATCATGGTTGTGACTGTCAGTAATGCTGGAATACACCTTAATAGTGAAATAGTCTTAAGCATAAAACACCAATCAATCAATGAATCTTTTGATGCAAGTATGGCATTGAACCCTAATCAAACAAACGAAACATCCTTTTTGTGGCAGACTTAGAGAATAATGTCTGGTTCAAATATTTCCAAGGGAGATAATCAAGGCCCTTCAGTCTTAAACACATTCAAAACCAGTGGTCATCAGTTGCTGATGTGCGGGTATGTTCTTTTCTCTGCTCAATGAGATGATCAATTTTTTTCCACTGGCTAATCCCATTTTTTATTTCCCCAATTCCCACTTAGCTTTAAGCAGTCATTTGAATTTACTCCAGGTTTGGTGTATGAGTTTGATGAAGAGGGTGTTACAATGGGATCGCGTGACTGGACAACCTGTGTTTGTGTACCCATTATTGAGAAAGAAACGCCGTGGCAGACCTCATGGGATTCTCACCTGGAGAAGATCATCCAGCAACCAGAATGGAAACACGAAATGTATTTTGGAGTTTTATTTGTTGACTTTATTTCTTCACCGGTTGATATGAAAGTAGTAGCACATCACTTTACATAATCTGTTTTCACGGTTAACTTCACATGTTTTGTTGTTTCAAATCACAGGTATAGAGCAAAAATGTTGTAACTCCAAAATCTTCATTTTGAGATGTCTTGCTTCAAAGTTTTTGGATCTTCCTGTGAAATCAGTTTTTTGTCAAAGCCGTACTATTATTGTTTCTCCATAACATAGCGAATCCTGGGATTAAAACTGGACTTGCCATAATTACGATAAAATAGTGGGACATACCACAATTTTGCTCGCAATGGTCATGGATTTAAAAGGAGATACAACAATTTTGCATTGCGAAAACCAACTACCAATTCGATTTTTTGAATTTACAGATACTTAAAATAAAGAATAGATCCTCAGTGTTTTGAAGGCAGTAAAAACTCGATTTTAGCAATTTTGGAGTTACAACATTTTTGCTCTATACCCGAGATATGTTAGGCTCCTGGTGTCTCTGATCAGTACTATATGTCTAAAACGTTTACTTGAAATGAAACTGATGATATTGGAGAAGTTCCTTCTTCCAGAAAAAAGATTTGCTTGTCAATTAGTTAGTCCGTATAAGAAGCGTGTATGACGCATTAAATCTGCAAATTTGAAGCCTACATTCCGCGGATTTTGAGATAAATTTGTGACCATATACATGCAATTGGGATTTGGAGAGAAATTTGTAACTATACACATGCAAGTAGGATTTGGAGAGAAATTTGTGACCGTTTAAAAGTAAAATTACATGTATGTTGTGCTTGGGAAAAATTTAACATGTAAGCCCAAAGTGTGTGTAACCGATGGATCAAGGAAACCATAGAGATGGCACATGTTGCTCTCTCTCCAAACATGTGTCATATTGTTGCTCACCTTTCAAGTCTTCATGGATAACGTTCTGTTCCTGGAGGTACACCAGTACCTGAAGTAACTGCTGGAAATAACGGAGAGCTACGGCTTTACTCAGACGACGGTTTAACTGTCGATGATTGTTGATGTGTTCCGTGAGACATCCACCTGGACAAGGATTTATTATTTAATTAGTTTGTTTGTTTGATTACTGTTTAACGTCGCACTCAAGGGTATTTCACTTATATGACGTCAGACAGATTGTCCACTTCACACAGCCTTATCATTGGGGAAAAAGGAAGAAACCTTGTAAGATCCTGGAAAACTACATGTGCGAAAACAACACTTGGAGGTTATCACAAATCACTTTCAGACAGAAAGATTGGGAGAAGTAGTACAATGAAAGACAAGACAAACATATTAAAAGAACTGGAGTGTGACCAACAATACAGGCAGAATACTGGTTAAGATAAGTTTGTTTGTTTGATTGGTGTTTAACGTCGTACTCAAGGGTATTTCACTTATATGACGACGGACACAAATACAGAACATCACAAACAAATCTGCTTCCTCTTACCCTTTAGCTCTGTGAACACCAGGGCAACAGAAAGCAACCTCTTTTCTCGCCTCTTATGATCGACGGGGTGGTTAAGATAAGACATTCATGCCCATTAGCCTAAAGATCAATAACAAATGATAGAGCGGAAACAAAAATACAGAGATATATACAGAGAGGTTGTGATATGCGACATACATAAATTTTGGTGATTGGGATTCAATGTTGTAGGCCTACTTAGGTTGTTTCACTCACTCTGCATCAGACCTATTTACCCTAGAATAAATTTATGCATAAAAAATTTGTTGTTTAGGGACTATTTTTTTTAATGATTTTGTGTATTTTTGTGTTACAAAATAGAACAGAATAATAATTTCTGAGCGTATTTTGTTGGCCTATTGGTGTACAAGTATTTCACATAAATTATGTGTACAAAGCAGTCCAGAATACTGCTGCGTGTTAGGAATATCCCTCCAAACCACCTGTAACATGGTCTAGATAACTATATGTCATATCTTACTGTTTTTAGTATCAGCTTACCATCGATAAATTCAGCCATAATGTAGACTGTGTTCCCGCACCGTATCGCTCCATACAACTGTACAATGTTAGGATGATTCAACTTGCTCCAGATAGTCAGCTCTTCTTCGAAATATTTAAAGATTGGTATCTGAAACATGAAAAAATCAATTACAATTACTTTAACCATTGCCAACCACAAGTACATGTAATTGCATGAAAAGTACACTTCACATTAGTTTGTTTCGTCATACTAAAGGGTATTTCACTTATATGACGACGTGCCAGCCCAATGGGTGAAGGAAACCACCCTCGACACCACTGGTAACAAGCAAAGACAGGACGGGACAAATACAGGACGACAACAGGACGCATTACAGACAGCACAAACAGATCTGCTTCCTGTTCCCTTTTAGTTCTTAGAGCACCAATGAAACATGAAGATCTCTCCAACCACCCACACACTTCACATTAGATATGGCTTACCATACCACGATTCCATGGATTTAATCTTATAAATTTATTATGGAGCATGTTTCAGAGCAGATTGGTGGAGTAAAGCAACCATGATTGGTGGAGGGAAACACCCATGATTGGTGGAGGGAAACACCCATGATTGGTGGAGGGAAACACACATGATTGGTGGAGGGAAACACCCATGATTGGTGGAGGGAAACACCCATGATTGGTGGAGGGAAACACCCATGATTGGTGGAGGGAAGCACCCATGATTGGTGGAGGGAAACACCCATGATTGGTGGAGGGAAACACCCATGATTGGTGGAGGGAAACACTTATGATTGGTGGAGGGAAGCACCCATGATTGGTGGAGGGAAACACTTATGATTGGTGGAGGGAAACACTTATGATTGGTGGAGGGAAACACCCATGATTGGTGGAGGGAATCAACCATGATATCACATCACACACAGATTGGCTTTAAGTTGCCCCTTAACTCCAAGAACAAACCTCTGCTTGATGTTTTACTGTCAGTTAGAAAGGTACTCTACTTCTTCTACCCCTTAGCTAATAAAGCATGAGGGCAAGGAATTCACCAGTACCACCCACTTCTAGTACCAACATGTACAATGAATTGTCTAGGGTTTTTTTTTTTACTTTTCTTTTGGTGATAGTTTTACAGCTTATATCAAATACAATCCATACAATCATAAAATAAATTATAAGTATTTGTCTGTTTATTTGTTTTTGGTTTAACAATGTACTTCAGGTTATTTCAGCCATATGCCAGGTTCCAGCCCAATGGAAGAAGGAAACCAAGCTTGACCTCACTAACAACAAACAAAGATACATGTTAGACAGTTCAAATACAGGACAAAGATATCACAAACTGGTCCGCTTGATGTTGATCCTTAGCTCCGAGAGAACAGGACAACAGGAAGCTCCCTCCCAGACCTCACCAAATTGTATGTATGTCAAATATCTGCAATACAAACCTGTTTAACACAGAATTGGATCTCACTGTTGTAGTCCCTGGCCAAATAACAACGCCCCGAAACTCCTTGACCAAGGGGGGATAACTTCTCCCATTGAACGCCTTCTTGAAAGCGGGTTTTGCCAATGTTTAACTTGTGCATATGCTGTTAGGAAACAAAAAATACTCATACTTAAAGCGGATTTAACCCTATAGTTTTTTTTAGACAATATTTTGACAGCGACATGAAACTGAAGGTTTGCTGCAGATATAAAAGATATATTATACTGCATTCTTAAAGTAGAAAAAGACAATTTTGCTTGCATCTAATGGATTTAAACTCGGATCTTTGGCTAGCAGGATCAGTTATTTAATGATAAGGATAATTACGTATACACTATGTAATAGCAGCTTGGCCAAAAATCGGATTAAAATCAGATCCAAGAAGCTGCCTGTGTTCAGTTCGTTACAATTTGAGATCTGACGACTAGGCCTATTAAGCGGTATTTAACACTGCTTTTCCAATTTCCAATTATTTTCTTTTGTTATACTTTTACAAATGCATTCTTTGCATGCATTTCTAAAAGTATAACAAAACAAAATAAATGAATAGAACACAATCTCCTTAGCTACTCCACGCGATCATGAGACAAGCAGGACACTTCAGTAAGTCTGTGGCATGCGAGCAGAATCGCAGATAGTAAATGATTACATGCAGTAGCTCAGTAGTTTGTGTTTTATTCATTTAATACAACGCACGTAACACGCATGAGTCTTAAACCCAAAAAATAGAAAAAAAAAAAATGATTTAAAAATCTTGACTTTTTTTATGGGAATACTGAATTTGAAAATCTAATCAGAAATGGAAATAAACTTTGAACCTGTGTCAGAATGACGCCTTCCTCCCTCTGCTGTCGTTGAGATGGCTGACCTAACACATAGTTTTCTCTGAGCGAACTCCAGTGTTCAGCGATTCTCCGCAAGTTACTGTGGGACCCATAAACTACTTCTCCGATACCAGGAACGCCAGTTGGACGATCTTCCAAAGAGATAAGCATGTCAGGAATTCGAGGGACATATCCAGTGGGAACGCTTTGGCAGCCTTGATCCCCATAAACATGGATGTTTCTGTCTGGGGTTTCAACTCGGCCATGCCTTGGAGGAAAGGCATGAGGCATTTCTGGCATGTTCCGCAACAATATACTAGTGTGGCTAGCATTTTCATTGATGCTGAATTCAGACACGCCTTGTGAAGCCACTGATGAAGGCTGGGATTGGCCCTCGCTTGAATTCACAGATTGTGGCTGGGATTCTGGACTGTCTTCGTCTTCAACAATTTTCTTTAACTTGGCCTGAGAGGATACCTTACGCTTTAAGGACTGACGTTTTGGTGGAATGGTTTTCTTCACTGGTTGAACCGGAGGTGGTAAGTTGACATTACCAAAATGAAGGCAAAACGTTTCTTTTAGCTTTTGCCAGATAAATTTCTCAAAGACTTGAAGATTGTCTTCATAAAAGGCTGCCTGCCAATGAATCTCTTGGCAAATAGAGAAACTGTGAGTACAAACCGTTAGTGGCTTGGCAGCAATACAGCATCCGGTAAGGTGTAGCTTGAAAAGACGGTAAAGTTGCATGCACATGACGCAATCAAAGATCAATGCGTCTGTGTGTCGACCAAAATGGCGTAGAAGGGAGATAACTATGGCACAGATGAGACATTTAGAGCCATCATCATTTACACGCAATGTGCTCAAGCTGTTCAGATATTGGACTAAACATTTGTCTATCTGACAGAACATGTCTGCCAAATCTGGATCAGTCTGGAATAAAAAGAAGAACATTTGATTTGTGTCTCTTTTTAATTTCAAAGAAAAATACTGTTCAAAATGCTTTACTAAACAAAAGCCAAGGACTAATTCCACAGAGCGCTATTTGCTTATGTTAATCTTAAAGTGTCAGGGAGACCAATACTGAAGGTATCATGTCGTCATGGTTTATTTATTAATGGACTGGTGTTTAACCTAGTCCAGAAGCGTCTTTCACTGATACAACGGTGGTGTATGCCAACAGTGATATGTTTAAGAGATATCCTGGATGACTGTGATATGTTTAAGAGATATCCTGGATGACTGTGATATGTTTATGAGATATCCAGAATGACTGATATATTTATTAGATATCCAGAATGACCGTAATATGTTTATGAGATATCCCCAATGACTGTGATATGTTTATGAGATATCCCCAATTACATTGATATATTTATGAAATATCCAAAATGACTGTAATATGTGTGAGATATCCCCAATGACTGTGATATGTTTATGAGATATCACGGATGACTGTGATGTTAATGATTGATTGATAAGTGTTTTATGCCATGCTTATTTTGTTTGTTTGATTGGTGTTTAACGTTGTACTCAAGGGTATTTCACTTATATGACGACGGACCGTCCACTTTACACTGTCTTATTACGGTGGAAAACCAAGAGGAAACCTCGTAAAAACCACCCGGTGATTTATGCCATGCTTATGGGTAGATATGTTTATGAGATATCCCCAATGACTGTGATATGTTTATTAGATATCCCGGATGACTGTGATGTTTAAGCCATGCTTAAGGCTTAGCTACACTATCCAACTAAAGTGACAGAGTGCAGACTACTCACCTGTTCAAGTTCAGCAGGAATATCAGAGGAGAGCCTCCCAATAGCTTCCATTAAACGGGATTTATTGGAATAACACCCATGACCTAGGGATTTATCAGGGCTCCAAGAGGCATCCTCAGACGACCCATTGCGAATGTCAAATTTTTTACGAAAAAATTTGTAATCCATAGCTGGTTTGGTGTCCGCATGTTCTGCTGCCCCAGTAAAGGGTAAATTTGGCTGCAAGTAAACATGTACAAACTACAAAGCCCTGGAGAATAATCAGTCTAAAAACAAAAACTTCACCTTTATGTAATACAAAAATATATTGAAAATCTTTGAAGATTCAGTTTAAAAAATACTTAGCAGCAAGGCTGCCAAAGAGCTTGCCTGTTCCGTCAATGAAAGGGAATGCATTGGGCTATTCAATTTGGAGTTATGGTGTTTAAATCAAATTTAATTATAATAAAAATCTTGTTAAAGTAATTAATATGCATATTACTAGCTGCCCAAATAATAATCTTTTCCTCTCATGTTGAGTGACATTTACTCAAAATTTTGAGAAAAAATCGGGCAATTCAATTTGGAGTTTAATGTAATTAAAAAGCTTGTTAAAATAATTAATATGTATATAATTATGTGAACAGACAACATCTCTCTCAACTTCGTACAAGCGAGCTAAAAATGGAATTCACCTTTATGTTAGAAAAAATATTAAAAATCCCTAAAAATTTAGTCTAAAACAAGGAATTCGCATTTATGTAGGACAAAAAAGTATTGAAAAACTCTGATCAATTCAGTCTTAAAGCTGGAATTCACCTTTATGTAGAACCAAAGAAAATTTTGGAAATACCCTGACAGAATATTCAGTATAAATATTGGAATTCCCTTTTATTGATTGATTGATGCTTAACGCAATACTTAACAGTATTTCACTTATATGTATTCCAACAATTATTGCACTAGCGCCACCAAGATGTGAAGCTTTTCCATAATCTTGGAAAGTTAATTTCCCTCCAGTGCTATGTAAAGACACCATTGCTACTCTTCAAACATACTGCAATTAGCGAATTCCATGAACAAATGTCAGTCTAAAAAGTAATTCACTTTTATGTACATTAACGAAAATCGCCTATAGATTTATCAGCCGTAAAACTGGAATACACTTTAATGTATTTCCAAGAAAAATATTGGAAATCCCTAGAAAAATTATCAGACTAAAAACT
The DNA here is from genome assembly GCA_034783835.1 of Mopalia ciliata. Classification (NCBI taxonomy): domain Eukaryota; kingdom Metazoa; phylum Mollusca; class Polyplacophora; order Chitonida; family Mopaliidae; genus Mopalia; species Mopalia ciliata. The sequence goes on from JAVFBW010169184.1 coordinate 10,524, forward strand.
GGAATTAACCTTTATGTAGGTCAACATAAAAATTGAAAATCCCCAAGAGAATTATCAGCTTAAAACCAGGAATACACCTTTTCATAGGTCAAGAAAAGTACTGGAATTCACCTGAAGAATTATCTGCCTAAAAATACGGCACCACTCAAGGGGTGCAAGATACGCCCGCCGCAAGTTGTTGGTTTTGGCCAGGGCAAGGTTTTTATTATAATGGAGATGGTGACCTTGACTCAATGACCTTGGATATAGGTCATGACACACCCTATAGTCATAAGGAACATTGGATATAGGTCATGACACACCCTATAGTCATAAGGAACATTTGTGCAAAGTATAAGCTTCTTCAAAGTTTTTGTTTAAAAGTTATGGGCCGGAAAAGATTTTTAAGTATAATGGAGAGGGTGACCTTGACCTTTACTCAATGACCTGGATATAGGTCCTGACACACACCCTAGCTATGAGGAACATTTGTGCAAAGTAGAAGCTTCTTCAAAGTCTTTGTCTAAAAGTTATGGGCCGGACAAGGTTTTTAGTATAATGGAGATGGTGACCTTGACCTGTACTCAATGACCTTGGATTAGGTCATGACACACCCCTAGCTATGAGCAACATTTGTGCGAAGCATAAGCTTCTTCAAAGTTTTTGTTTACAAATTATGGGTCGGACAAGGTTTTTAGTATAATGGAGATGGTGAACTTGACCT
>JAVFBW010169195.1:0-11226 GCA_034783835.1 Mopalia ciliata
TTACCCAACTTTGTTTAATGTACTGTTACGTTATACACATTTACTTGTTAATCTGTACATACTGCCAAAAACTGTGTTTTAGTCTGATACTTCATAACTGTATATATATTTATGTTTCTTTGTATTTACTTTACTCCTGATGATGGTTTGATAATAAACCGAAATATTGAGTCAATATGAATTTCTTTGGAGTAGTCACCTTACTCTATTGTGTTGTTATCCCTATGTCGGTTGTTTGAAGAGATAATAAACTGATGTTGTATGTTGATATGTCTTTCTATATCTGTGTTGTTTATCCGGGGTCGTTTGTTTGAAGAGATACTAAACTGATGTTGTACGTTAATATGTTTTCTATAGCCGTGTTGTTTATCTGGGGGTCGGTTTTTCGAAGTGCAAATAAATGTAGTGTTGTATGTTGATATACCTTTCTATAGCACATTCGTTTGCCTGGCGGGTGGTTGTTTGAAGTACTTTGGTGTATGCTATGGCCCTCCTGTCATGTTGATAGTTTATCTCAAAGCCCCAATAAGAAGATTTAATCTAGATGCTGCTTGCCACTATGCTGTCTTAGGGCAACTGGGGGCTGCGGCCGTGGATCAGTGATGAACGTGTCGGACTAGATTCGACTACTCCCAGGCGGCCACATGTGTATAAAGGAGCCACACAGGTGACTACAAGAATCAGAGCGGTGGGTTTTATGACATTTCCTCCCAACATTCCACCGTATACATATATAAGTGAAGCAGAAATAGGAGTGCACAATTTGTTAGTGATGTACCCCGGAGTACGACGTTAAACATCGATGATACAAACAAACCTTCGGACAATTGTGCTTGTATGAATCTAATATAGTTTTATCGAAAGTAAGTTTAGTTACACAACACCTATGTCTGGCCACCCAGGACTCCTAACTCATGTATACATTTATTATACGTGTATTATGGTGTTTTCTGATTTGTTGCACAGCTGTTTCAATTGTGTCATATTTTTAAAATATATACACTTACTTGCCCAATAGCTCTATATTTGAATCAAAGTAAATTATTAGGTCACATTGTCATATAAACAAACATCTGGCCAGTATAAAACTGGTTGTATAAGCGTCCCAACAGAACACGGATGCTAAACTGAAATATGTAGGGACTACCGACAACGATTGATTTCTTCGAACACAATTTATACCAGGGCTTGAGGCATACACATATATATCCAAGACTTTTCAAAGCAACATTGTGCCGGGGGATATATCGATATAATTACATTGCTCGAAAAACACGACAGGTTAATGAATATGTCTTATTTTTCAGTAAACAGTTCTGGTAACGGAGGGTATCTGGTTGGCGGAAATTTTAATAGAAAAAAAACACGCCAAAATACCATTCAGCTCAGCACCAGAAGGTACCCCAATGTCACCCTAAGGCTCATCCCTGGTGCTTCCAACCAACGGACTAATCTTCATCCCCGAATGTCCCGGCACAACAGACCAGGGAGTTGGCAAAACTGGAAATGTTGAGGTGTGAACGTTGGCGACAGTGGAATTAATCCTTACACATGCAACTCAGTATATTACATGTAGAATTGTAAACATTACACGCCGTGAATTAACATGTTGTTTGTTAAACTACATTATATATTTTCCTTAAATGAAGAGAGGACAATTGGCTTGCCTCCACCAGGATTCTTTGGGTTACAGGCCCAACACACTACCGACTGATCTACAGAGGCTCACGGCAGAATGAGTTCCGAATTCTGACGCAGTGAAGACGATTTTCTCTCTATATAGAGCACAAACAGAGGGATAAATTAGCATCGTTTGATCAAGAAATTACTCAGAATTGGTTTTTGCTTGAGTAAATCCGAAAGCCTGGTTCTGGCATTTATATTTATATTTTGATGAAATGAAGATTTTTTTTTTACATACACCACGAACAGTAAAATAACAGCGAATGAAGTTTTATTATAATGTTATTATGACCTGCAGTACAGCTTGAATATTTTTCGGGTCGTTTGTTATGCTGTAATTTACTATCTTTTTATACTCCTTGAAGTTACTTAAAATATGCAGATTTTGTTTCTTTGACAGTTTACCTCAACTCAGTTTTGTTCGATTGTTGGGTGAGACTGTACGTCTTACTTCATTGGACCGATCTTGTGTGAGAGGTCGCCAGCGACATTAGTAAATGAAACCATTCAGCGGCCACACAAGAGACACAAACGATTTGAAAAGAGACAGCTTGTAAAATTTACTCATGAAATAAACTAAACAAATTGCGTTTCTGTTGCCCCTTTAGCGCATAGATCAACATATTCCAGTCTATCCACCAACCCATCTCTGCCATGCAAGATGGAAACAAATTGCATTTCTGTTGCCCCTTTAGCACAGAGAGCAAAATATACCAGTCTATCCACCAACCCATCTCTGCCATGCAAGATTGAAACAAATTGAGTTTTTGTTGCCCCTTTAGCACAGAGAGCAACATATTCCAGTCTATCCACCAACCTGTCTCACCTTGCAAGATTGAAATAAATTGCATTTTTGTTGCCCCTTTAGCACAGAAAGCAAAAAATGCCAGTCTATCCACCAACCCATCTCTGCCATGCAAGATTGAAACAAATTGCGTTTCTGTTGCCCGTTTAGTACATAGAGCAACATATTCCAGTCTATCCACCAACCCGTCTCACCATGCAAGATTGAAACAAATTGCTTTCTGTTGCCCCTTTAGCACAGAGAGCAAAATGTGGCAGTCTATCCACCAACCCATCTCTGTCATGCAAGATTGAAACAAATTGCGTTTCTGTTGCCCCTTTAGCCTCGGAAAAGCTTGATACTCGACTTTCAGTCGGCGAACACTAAAAAAGTTTCAACAAGACTCTTGCCTAAACCATGTCCTCTCTAACGTTAATGCGTAAATAACTTATATAGTATTTAGCCAAAGGCTGAGAGATTAAAATGACTCATTAAATGTTTTATGATGACGACATTCACATGTGCGCATCTGTGAAGCGTATATGTCTTTAAATCGAGCAAATACCTATTGGAAACAACGTATATTTTTGTCCAAGATACGGATGCTTTTAGCTCTATTGAAATACGTACTTGGTTTCCATTTTGTATTTTGCTAATTCGTAACACAAAATAAGAATCCAATACTCAGCCCAACAGTGTTAGTATAAAATGTGCTTATAACATTATTTTCATATTGCTTAGCATTGGTTGTTTAAGTGTGGTTTTAGTTGACGATTAAATGGACGGAGGAAACAGCCCTGACAGTCACTGTTAACACATATGACCAGATATTAGACAAGCATTGAACACAAAACTGGATGTTATGTGCAAATGATATTGAAAGACACCCCAACAATTCTGCTTCTTCCATGGTAACTGTTAACCCAAAGAAAACAGGGACACCAGATGCTTCCGTGAACCATTCTGGAGCTGCTTACAATCGAAAGAAGCATCATTTACTAGCTATATCCACATATGACCTGATTCCTCGCGTTATCAATACATTGTGTCCTATATTGTCGCTGTACACCAGATCCCACGACGGGATCGATGTCTCATATGTATGTATACGTATTAAGCTAGATGTAATGACAGCTTGATGTTCTATGCCGGACACGGCTTGGTGACTTTCCTGACATATGTTGTGTGCAGGTCTGCCGTGTTAATTATCTATATAAACTTTTAATCGACGTATTTATGAAAAGCATGTGTGGCTGTAATGTTATAGAACAACAGACAACGTTAACGTACAACCTGCAGCTGTCACGTTTCTACCACAAATGGCAAGAAAATCTATTGTCCTTCAATTCAGATACCATTATGACCGTCCGCTGGACAAGTGCTATTTTTAGCCACACTGGTCAAGCTCTGAAAGGCAGACTATCAGCGCCTCCACATCAAGACGGAAGAAGCATCATAGCAAATCCTTATAGCACTAAAATGTATGGAACAGAAACTAAGAGGATGCAGTGATCAGACAAATAAAGCTACTTCATTATGAAAATATATTTATGACAAGAGCACATCTTAAAAACAAATATAGAGCAAATCTGAATCACTTACCGTAGAATGATAAGGTAAACAGGAAGAGAGTTAAAATCCAACCTAGCATCGTGTAGAAGCCGTTGATCTGTGGAATCCGATTGCTAGTCCAGCCCCACGGAGACAAATCGATTGGCTCCACGGAAGAAGCCTCGATGGTTCGGATGCTGCTATGTGCCGCGGGCAAAAGGTCTTGTGTGCAAGGCGAACGGACTGACTGTTCTATACTATACACCGCATTTATAACACCTGCGTATAAGGTCACCTGAAAACGGCTTCTCTCCTCAGCGTGTATACAACAGTTGTCATATTGAACATATATGTATATCTGTGCCTATTCACTGCAAATAAATAGACATCACGTCAGAGTTATTATACTAGCATACAGGAATTGAAGTCGTTTTGAGCATTCAGTCACATATATCAACTTGTGTTTAACCTATCTAGAATTCATTCAGTTCAACTGTCACTGAGTAACAATTATCATTTAAGAGCAGCGAAACCCCGGAAAGCAAAATCCTCAGAATTTTTTGTCGATTTAAATTAGGAATTATAAAGACCCTTACTAAAATGTACAAAAATATAATGGTAATATCGAATGCCTTATATAATAATGCAAAAACTAATTCGAGTATAAGAGTGTCACAAAAATGTAGTTTGATTCGTCTATACATTAAATATTCTAGATTACTGTGATGAGGGAATATTAAGGTTACATCGGGAAATATTCGAATCATAAATTAAAGTGCGTAAAATTGCAATTGGCTTGCGAACTTAAAATGAAAACAGCATGTCATGACTTTTTATGTATCAAAATTTGTATTTTGATATATATATTTTGCTGGTTATATATTATTAAATAGTCCTCAAATCTCCGGAATTAACATCCGTTACCAAGGTAACGTCATACTCATATAATATATAGGCGCATTTTATCTGCCAAACCATGCTATTCTTTAACTGTGTTTTTTCGTTCGATAGTTTTTGACAATGAACTCTACATTGCATATAAACTACAAGATGCACACGATACGTGCCCTCCTATAAACACAGAAAACTCAAGCTGCATGAAAGAAGAGCTTTATCTTATTGTGACGTTTAAGTCAGATTAATCTCCTTTATTCGTAAATTCTTTCTACTGCATCAGAATGTTGCTTGCTTGCCTTAGTTGAGCTCTCTCTTGGCGTAACACGGACACATTCTCGGGAGCATCGGCATAGTAAAATCATAATAAAACAAACAGTGATTTATTTGTTTGCTATGTTTTATTGGGTTTAACATCGTACTGAAAGGTTTTTCCCTATGACGACGGATTATCTATTTCACGGTGTTTCTTGATTAAATACAGTGGAAAACACGTAGGAAACCCCGTTAAAAGCACCCCCGTGAGTACCGGAAACACATCGTGTGACTCACTCCTGTACCTGAAAGTCGATAAACCAATAAACAATTATTGATATCAATAAAGGAACTATTGATATCAATAAATAAATTAAATACATCGATAAATAAACATTTAACGAAATTGTCTGTACGATTTTATCTTTTCAAAATGCAATATATAACACCGAACGAGAGCATTTCCATGCACGCTTGGCACGGTAGGGAACTAAGGAAGTTATGGGGCTGCTAGCACACTTCTAAATTATGACGCCCAGTACTGAACGTAGGCCTATTGTTTTCCCGTTGTGTCAACGATTAATCTGTCAACTCTGCCATAATCGCTATTAAGGTTCAGCTATAAACGTTGGCTGCCGTCAGACTGATAGTATTGCTTAATCTAAACGACTATGCTGTAACCTGGTTATATTTCACGCATCAATGGATATGTATTACCGCCCTGTGAGACGGCAGTCCAACACACAAAAACCTGTCCACAGATGAAAGCAAGAGTTATTTTCTCCTGATATAATAATAACAACAGACTTTTATGAATTTCGTCATTATGTAATGCTCTATATTTTGATCGCAGTATCATAAACTTTTATTTTCTTAGAACTCAATTCAGCTATACGTTTATTATATTCCTAGCTGCCCATATGCAGTAGGCCTATATGAATGATATGAACAGTAAATAGCGTGGTGGTGTTGATAATGAAACAAGCGTTCAACATTTCACTTCCAAACTGGTTTGAATGCAATAAGCACAGTCCATCGTAAAGTCATTTCTAAACTACAAACGTAGGCTACTAGTTCTGCTACGCTCCTAAAATCGTGCATCTTATTCGCCAATCACTCATGTGCTGTCCAGGTAGCCTGGGATTACAAAATACAGGGATATGAAGCTCGGCCTTATCATGGCCCAATCCACATAAAATCAGGTACTCGGTATGTTCTCATCCGTTCGTTTCTGTAAGTCGTTCGGTAAACTGGTGAGCTTGACAGTTTTCAATGCACATTTGTATTACTATGGTGATAACTCCTAAGTCTCACTCCTTCACGTTTTTTTTATTGTTTGAAAGGTCTGAAAAAACATAGGAATATTTGACATACGGAATGTGAATAGATAACAACGAACATTAACTGCTCCTCTATTGGTATTCAATGTCAGTTAGGCGGGAAAACAAGCCAATGATAGATGATAAACATATTTAAATATACTATTTGCTTGATTTTCGCAGTCTAAAATGAAAAACGAAATATTAATTTATTTGAATTGTGAATGAAAGTTGACAAAAATTAACATCTCTTTGACGGATTTACATGGTTGACGAGGGGGTGAATGAAAAACTTCCGTAGCTGTTTGAGACACCAAAAGAGTCCAGATCGGCAGCTTCCTTTAATCGGCTGCTATTTGTTTTATCCGCGAATACAAGGTTTTTCTATCCAACATTAGATCGTTTTTTGACAAAAATGCCTTAGTTATAATAATGCCTTCTATGGAATAACAGATAGCCGTTTTTGTGTATTTAAGTTTTTTTTAATATTTCTGAAAGTAGCTGTAAAATGGGGATATTATAGAGTGAAATCAAATAATTATCAACGCCTCTGTCTTCTTCGTTTGCAAACCGGTATAGCATCTAGTCAGTTACGGCGTGTTCAAAGCGTGCTGTTACATATCCCTGGATACAGTTATCCCAGAGGTAACCAAACATTGGGTGCTCGGTGACATATCACTTATTCCGTTGCCTTGGTAACCAATCCCAAATTGGGTTCTCTCGGTAAACAATACCACATTGGGTTCTCTCGGTAAACAATACCACATTGGAGTGTCTCGGTGATCAATCCCACATTGGCTTGTCTCGGTAATGGATTCCTCATTAAGTTGGCTCGGTAATGAATCCCACATTGGATTTTCTCAATGATCAATCCCATATTGGAGTGTATTGGTTATCGATCCCACATTGACTTGTCTCAGTAATGGATTCCTCATTATGTTGGCTCGGTAATGAATCACACATTGGATTTTCTCAATGATCAATCCCACATTGGAGTGTATTGGGGATCGATCCCACATTGGATTATCTGGACAATCGATCCTACATTGAGTTGTCTGTAAACAATCCCACATTGGGTGTATCGGTGACTAATCCTTTATTTCGTTGCCTGGGTAACCAATCCCGAATCGGGTTGTCTCTGTGATCAAACCCCTATAGGGTTGTCTTGGTAATCGATCCCACATTGGATTGTCTCGGTAATCAAGCCCACATTGCGTTGTCTCGGTTTTCTTGGTGAACAATCCCACATGTGGTTGTCTCGGTAACCAATCCCGCATTAGGTTGTCTCGGTGACTAATCCCACATTGGTTTATCTCGGTAACTAATCTCACATTAGGCTGTCGTAGGTAACCAATTCCACATAAGGTTGCCTTGGCGACCAATCTCACATTGGGTTATCTGGGTGACCAATCCTACTTTAAGTTGTCTCGGTAATTTATCTCACATTGGGAAGCAGTTTTGTTTGTGATGTTCTGTATTTGTGTCCGTCGTCATATAAGTGAAATACCCTTGAGTACGACGTTAAAGCGCAATAAAACAAACAAACAAACAAACACATTGGGCTGGCTTGGTAACCTATCCAACATTAGGTTTTCTTGGTGCCCAATCCAGTGTTCGGTTTCTGGTGATCAATCTCACATTTTGGTTGTCTCGAGAGTTATCCCACATAAGATGCCTTGGTGACAAATCCGACTCTGGATTGACCAGACTAATTCCATATTCGGTTGTCTCGGTGACTAATCTCACATTGGGTGTCTCGCTGACAAATCCCACATTGGGTGCCTCGGGGACTTATCCCACATCGGGTGTTTCGGTGACTATTCCCACATTGGGTGTCGGTGACTTATCCCGTATAGGGTGTCTAGGTGATAAATCTCACATTGAGTCACTCCGTGACTAATCCCACTTTGGGTGTATATGTGACTAATCTCACATTGGGTGTCTAGGTGACAAATTTCACATTTGATGTCTCGGGGACTAATCCTACATAGGGTGTTTTGGTGACTAATCCCACATTGGGTGTTTCGGTGACTAATCCCGCATTGGGTTTCTAGGTGATAAATCTCACATTGGGTGTCTCGGTGACAAAGCTTACATTGGGTGTCAAGGTGACTAATCCCACAGTGGATGTCTCGGTGACAAATCTCACATTTCAGTGTCTCTGTGACAAATCTCACATTGTGTTGTCTCTGAGATTAATCACACATTGGGTTGTATCTGTGATCACTCCCACATTGGGTTGTCTCTGAGATTAATCACACATTGGATTGTATCTGTGATCACTCCCACATTGTGTTGTCTCTGAGATTAATCTCACATTGGGTTGTATCTGTGATCACTCCCACATTGTGTTGTCTCTGAGATTAAGCTCACATTGGGTTGTATCTGTGATCAATACCACATTGTGTTGTCTCTGAGATTAATCACACATTGGGTTGTATCTGTGATCACTCCCACATTGTGTTGTCTCTGTGATCAATCCCAAATTGTGTTGTTTCGGAGATTAATTCCACATTGTGTTGTCTCAGAGACTTATCTAACATTGGATTGATTGTGAGATTTATTTCACAGTGGATTGTCTCTGTGAACATACATTGGTTTGTTAGATATTTTTCCGCCCTAACTTTCGTGCCTGGCCGCCATTAGACACACGATTCAGTCACATCAAAATAAATGAACACCGCACAGGGAGCTGATTTAGACATGATTTCAGTTGTTTTGGTAATATAATCACCATATTCCACAAAACCGAAGATAACAATGGCAATTGATTTCTATTAACCAAAAGTGTTACAATGTGTTGACTGGCGCTAAAGAGTATCAGTAAGGCTAGACTCGTTTATGGTTTGAGTTTTAAACTCACTTAAACTCACTTTATCAGTGACGACTCGAATTCGTTTTCCAGTAAATGTAGATTGAAAAACAAACAATCACACGTTACTGACATGTTTTTTTTATTGATATTACCTTTGAGTAATAGTTTTCCGTGTAGTTGCTCTGTAACTTTACCATTTTGTATTGAAACCTCTGCTGGAATACTCCTAACATCCACTGACCTTGTTAAATAGCCAGCATATAATAAATATGCAAATTAATTCACTAGTCCTAGATAAGAGATAGCCCTTCAACATGGAGTGACGCCCATTATCTAATTCAGAATTAAACAGCAAACGGCTGCTCGTTGTCTTTTTATTTTTTCTCACACCAATTTTGATCAAGTTTATATTAACAAACAAGCAAAGATTAGATTCAATATCAGTAACCGTTATTTCCCCTCTTTAGCCTATCAAGGCCTCACCTGTCGTCATGGGTGACAACTCTGTCGAGTATATTCACCACGTTTATCCCCCTTAATCCTCCAAGTTCAAATAGAGGACAGAAGTCACGCCGAGAATCTGCGTGATTTTGGAGTTTGGTGACTCGTTTTGAATGCCTGTATCTTTAAAAATTTCATGGGTTTAAGCCAAATTTGACATTAAAGCTACGTTTCTTTTTGAAATTTATAAAATAACTGGTGTTGATATTGTGCGCAGATATATAGGCAGGTCATTAAAAACTACATTGTCATTATAAACTAATCACGCCCAATGTTGTTGATGGAAGAGTGCTGTCCATCTATATTATTACTGGAGAAGAGCACTCTTTAGTTTTATATTTCTTTTTTATCAATAAGAACCATACAATACATAATTCGTGTATTTGAGGTAATTTCGTTTGTTTCCTATAACCCTGTCGATAAATCACGCAGATAGCGTTTAACATATATTGTTGTTCTTGCGGACTGACGGATTTTATTTCGATAGTAGTGTTAAATAAAAAAAGTTTTAAAAAAATCTGAGGCGGAAAAACTATTTCAATGTGACCTATTTAGGCTATAATATTACATTGAACAGTATAACCTTGACTCAATTACTTCATATCAATACCAAATACTCCACCAAAAACAAATTTCCATGACCAAAATAAAACAAGACAACACACTTATTTCATTAAGAACTATATTCGAGGCTGACGAAACGCCAATAAATAATGGTGGTCCTACGCTATATTAAACGCGGCAAAAAGAAAATGGCCGTCATATGGTCAAGTTATCGTACACTTGGTTTTCCGGTAGGTTGATTTTTAAATATATTTTATACATAAAATCGGACAAAAACCCTTTGAATTTATTTACAAATAAATCATTTTGAGGTTAATTTGTTGAAGTTGAAAAGTATACTGTAAACTATTACAGACTTGGTATATATCAAATTGAAGCACGTGGTACATAATATTAGAAAATGAATGCAGAGAAAAGTAATACTGATACAGTGTATGCGCATCACTATATTTTCAATGATGTAGATAAGGCGATTAATAATGTACTGACGCATTACAAAGTCTAGCTTAAGCAGATATTGGAGTACTAATAAAAATGTTCCCTTGGTCTTTTCCTCCTTTTTGGAGACGGTATTGATTCTCGGTTTACTACTAAGATCTCTAGTACGAACTGAATACTTTTCAACCTCAACAAATAAACCTCAAATTAATTCATAAGTACTTAATGCAAAGGATTTGGGTTCAATTAAATGTTGAAAATATATTTTAAAATTAACCTATCAGAAAACCGATAACCAGACCATTTGACCGCCATTTTCGTAAACTATAGAAACTCTCGCTAGATGGTTTTGTTTGTTTGTTTGTTTGATTGGTGTTTAACGTCGTACTCAAGGGTATTTCACTTATATGACGACGGACAAA
>JAVFBW010169206.1:0-11226 GCA_034783835.1 Mopalia ciliata
ACGTCTTTTGTGGGATTCATCAGACGGGGAGTAAACGTCGATCCGCATAGGATGTCATTTGGGGTCTTCAGTGGGAAAGATTTCATACGTTTTATCGGCAACAAGCTAAACTCGTGACGTCATCAGTTTTAGTTGTAAACAAAGACACAGGCGGTTTTCGTGATGGGTTCCTGTGATTATTTTAGCGCAACATACACTGGCGATGGGCTGTGTAATTTACGCATTTTTAAGTAAAAAAAATCCAAACGTAAATCTGTTCTAGCAGGAAAACTTTGGACAAATTGGTCGAATGACAAACAGGTTTTACGTTTTAAATAAACGAATCCTCCTTGAACTAGGTCACGCCAAATCGAGGCTTGGTATATAAACAAACTGACAAAACCATGTGGTTCGATAAGATACAAGGCTAAAATAATTTCTTAACAGAAACTCTTTGGAAGCATACAATCGTTTATAAAGCCATATTGATCGTGGTAAAGACGTTCAATTCAGAAGCTGCCAAAAGCAAGAAAGCAAACTGCAATGCATGCATGATAATGGAGTTTATTTTAGCTGTAACGTCAGCACAGCATGTGCTATAAATAACGATATGGTACCTGGAGCTAGTTTATAAGCGGTTTACTATTAGATTCACGATCCAGTGACTCGATACCATACATCAATCGTATAAACTATATAGAAAAGAAGAAAGGGGACACCTTGTGGTCAACCGAGATTGTCCTGGGGTGAAATTTCATTTCAAATGCGATGTAACTTCTGTAATAGCTTACACAGGGTATCATAGCTTACACATCATGAGAAGGCAAATATACTTATGTATGTTGTAATCCCAGGTCAAATACTAGTTGATACATGGCAATGCCAGTTATATAAGGAGCATAAATCTTCGCTTAGTTTAGCAAATGGCCTATCACAAGTGTCTGTCATATACCTGTGCAATTCTATGTAGCTGGTCAAACACCTGTACACTCATTCTACTAGGTTATCACACATCTCTACAATCATTCTACCAGCTTGTCACGCTGACTCACACACCTGTAAAAGACATTCTATCATCAGATACCTGTACAATCATTCTATCAGATTACCACATAACTGTAGAATCATTTTATCTCCTTCCACACACCTGTTTGTTTGCTTGATTGGGGTTTAACATTGTACTCAAGGGTATTTAATTTATATGACGATGTGCCAGCCCACTGGGTGAAAGAAACCACCCTCGACATCACTGGCAACAAAGACAAGACAATAACAGACACCACAAACAGATCAGCTCGCTGTTCCCCTTTAGCTCTAAAAGTACCAAGGCAACTTGAAGCTCCCTCCAACCACCCGCCTTCCTCACACCTGTAGAACACACATCTGTAGAATAATTTGAGCTTGTCACATACCTGTTCAATTATTCTATGAGCTTGTCACACACCTAACCAATCATTCTACCAGCTTGCCACATATATATTCAATTATTCTATGAGCTTGTCACATACCCTTTCAATCATTCTTTCAGCTTATTTCATACCTGTTCAAGCATTCTACCAGCTTGCCACATACCAGTTCAATTATTCCAGGAGCTTGTCACATACCTGTTCAATCATTTTTCAGCTTATTTCATACCTGTTGAAGTATTCTACCAGCTTGCCACATACCTGTTCAATCATTATTTCCACTTATATCATACCTGTTCAATCATTCCACCCCCTGCAGCCCTGCCATACTCATAACCACCCATTTTACTATCATCCAATCCAGTCACATATCTAAGCACCCTATTTCTCCAGGAAAAGGAAAGCTGTTGAACTCTAGGAGCATAAGTGTTCTGGAATAATTCAAAAGAAATTTAAGCCACACTCATGCATATATGCAAGCTGTCCCATTTATCCAAAGATGACACACATGGAAGTCTTTTTTTTATTATATCATTTATTTGTCACAAAATTGGCTGGTTTATATCACAGGTTAAAAAAACTTAACAATGACTACTAAGTGTATACCTTGACTGAAAGTACGTCCACATCAAACCCCTACCTACAAAAATTTACAATAGTCTTGAATAACACAATGTTCCATTTATACATATTTAAGATGTTCTACATAACATAAAGGAAGAATACATTTTAAACCCTGTTAAATGTTTATTGTAGCAAATAAATTAAATCAACAGACATATTAATAAATGTATAAATTAAAATTATTATATTTATATTAAAAAAAAAATTGCCAATGGAATTAAGGCCTTTTAAAAAAAAATAGTTTGGAAATATCATATATAATTTTGTTTGTAAAGAGTTACATCGCAAGACATTTAAGAGAAAGACAAGTTTCATCAGGTTCAAAATTACTAAAGAAGACTATGACAGCCTAGCTTATATCCAGGTCTGTGATAAATGTCAAAGAAAATGTAACCTCTGCCAATGATATATTCTTTGCTGTTTTAATAAAAACTGATGGGCTGACTTACAGTTAGTCATTGTGAATAGTTTTTTGATTTGATTAAATCATTAATTTACCAATTGGATTAAAGCAAAATTTTCAGGTAAAAACAATCTATAGCGAAGAGTGGCAGTCTTGTCCAGGCTTTGAGCTCTTTACCTTTTTAAGGGGTGTTTCAGTTATAAGACGTAAGAGGACAATGTTCTCTAAAAATAAATAGCCACACTAACTCTAGGTTAAATCTTAGGTGCTGTATTTGGTTGGTCACACTTTATTCCTTCTCTTTTTTAGTGCTATGTAAAGACAGTATGGAGAATACTGTTCTAAGCCATAAAGTGTGTTTGTTTGTTTGGGGTTAATAATACTCTAATGTATTTCATTCAAACTATGATGGATTATCCATTTCACAATGTTCCTTTACTTTAATATAGTTTGAAAGCTGGGAGGAAACATCATTGCTTAGATTACTACAGCCGTATCGTGTGACTCCCTAACATACACTGAGGTCAACAGACTGCTTTCAGCCCATCACTGTACATCCATGCAGAAGGACTGTTAGAACTTAGAAGTGAAGGCAAGTTACACTACTCCCACGAGTTATAATACAAATGCCCACACTCAGAATGGAATGTTTTCTTGTACAGCTGCAAACAGACTTATATCCCTTTTCCTCAAATCTACAGGGAGTCAGGGACCACTTTATGTGTGGCATAGTTTGCTGGATGTTTTACACCATGATTTAAAGGTTATTTTCAATAATTTGTCATATTGCCACTATGTTGAGAGTGTGACAAACTTTTCGAAAGAAACTGCCCCAGGCATCATTGGCAGTTAACAATACATGGACACCAGAAAAGCACAACATGTTACAAGCCGGGACATTAACACGCTGAAGAGTCCTACAAATCAGGATGCTTACAGACTTTTACAGATAAGATAATTAAGATCATGATACAGATACTTTGAGAGCTTGATAAAGGTAGTAGTATCAGTATTAATGAAATGTTGCCTAAAATACAAAAAAAATGTTACTGGCAAAATTCCTGATCACCATGATAATGATAGCAAGAAGATTTGGAATTGACAGTGTAACTATGCCACAAATAAATTGGCTCCATGTTTCCTCTTAACCCAGATCACCAAGGACGAGTGAGCTCATGTCCATATACATGCTATTTATCTCCCTACACAGCGAACTGACCAGCAGTAATCAGCACTTATCTCAATTTAGAAGATTTACTTGGACTGAACGACATATCTGTGTCATCCGTGTCAGTTTCAAAGAGACGCTTCTTGGGTTCCGGAAGGAAAGAATTGTCTAAGCTTGATAGATCATTGGAGTTCAACGATAAGTTGGAAACGTAACTGAAATTATTTGGTTTCTCTAAATCCAGCGAGGATGATACTGGAAAAACTGGTGGTGCAAGGACATTGTTCTCTACTGTACTGAAGACAGAAGATGTGGTATTGGAAGCACTAGCAGTTAAATTACTTGAAAATTTATCATGAGTTATTGGAAAACTGTATCCACTCAATATGTTATTACTTAACGAAGCAGCTGTTGGGTAGGATTGTGGTATATATAGGCCATTTTTATCAGATCCAATAGATCTATTGTAATCAGTCCTTGGTGGTAAGACAGGGACTGTGTTAGATGTACTCAAGTTATTATTATAAGATGGAATTTGACTATTCACACTAGTACAGAAAGTTGAATTTGCTGATGCATAAGTGGGTAATGAAGATTTGCTACTGGTTGAATTATTATAGCTTGAGGTATTAAAAGCATTTACAGAGTTGACATAACTTGCTGACCCAAACACAGGTACAGATGACAGATTTGCACCTGTTTGAAATGGTAAAGGGGGAGGTAATACTGATGCTAAAACAGAAGAAGTAGCTGCGACAGGTTTAGTAACACTGGGAACCTGATAGTTCAATGGCTTTGTAACACTGGTAGTAGATGTACGATGGGCTGCTAGGGTCTGTTCAAGTTTCATCAACGAATTTGCCAATGATTCTGTATTCCTACTATTATGTAACAATGACTGACTGAATTCAGATGACAGACTTGTTGTGTGTTGTCCAGGTCTGCTAGAATCCACTGATCCAACGTTACTTGAGTGATTGTGATGGGATTGTGATAAAAATGAAGATGAGGGCCCAGGAGTAAATGTAGAATGTTTAAAAGCTGTTTGTCCATTTGAACCCAGAATACTTGATACAACACTTCCTGATGAATTCTTAGTGAAACTTATTTCTCCACTAGGAGCTTCATAGATATTCTTATTCTTTGAAAGTTTCTGGTCTGTAACATGGCTGCCTGTATTTGAAAAGCTACCTGAAAAATGATATGCTGTCTGCGTGTCTGGAATTCGCTGAGGCCCTGAAACTTTGCGAGTTTCGTTTTTTTCTGTAACATGTGATAACCTTACCAAGGGCACTGAACAGTCCTTGACATTACTGGCAGCTGAATTCTTTGAAGCATTTCGCTCACTTTTTAATTCTGATGAAGCTATTCCTTGCATCCAGCTTGATTTCAAATCTTCTCTGTTGGATGATTGGTCCTGATTTCTATACAGAGCATTGGCAGCTGAACCTGGACAAATTTTAGATGCTGTTGTAGCATTTTCATCCGGTGAAACATTTGTATTAGTTGATGGTCCGCCAAGAGAACTCCTTTGTTGAACATTTCGTTCTGCCATACTAAATAATTTCATACAATCCTTAATTTCAGGTGTCACTGAAATGTCCAAGTCATCCAGTTCTGTTTCTATATCTATTGTATCATCCAATGTTTTGCCAGGCTTATTGTCTCTGTTTGTAGTTTCTGCTTGTATAGATGGGCTTTGACCTCCTTGTTTCAACAAATGTGTTTCTGAAGAATGTACCTCATATGGTTTTTCTGAATCGGACATAGTTTTATTTGCAGACTGAGAAATAGTAGTGTTAGTCCTGGGTGGATCAGCTGGTGGTTTTTGTGTCACTTTGTCTTCTATACTTGAAGGAGATTTTGCAAATGGACTGGGATATTCCAAGTCAAAAGAAGATGCTTGTGAACCTTGAGGGGTATCTTCTTGGGGCAAAGAAAATGTCACTTTTTTACCTCCTTTTGTTGGAGAGTCACCCATATCTTTATTTGCTGTAACTAGGATTCCATTGACATGTTTCCCTTTCTGTGGGGAAATACTATCTCCATAACCTGAATTGATTTGAATACCAGAACTTTCAGTCTCAGATTTAAACAGCTGCTTTTTGTGGGATGGTTTGGAAACTGTTGGTAATTTAGATTTTTTGGCCAAAGAAACTTTAGTCCTTTGTTCTTTTTCATAGCTTTCATCATCTTTTCCTCTGATTGTAGAAAGTTCCTTCTCCAGATCTTCAATGTAAACATCACTTTTCTCCAAAGCCTTGTTCAACTGCTGTACCTCCTTTTCATATGTATCAATTTGAGACTGAAGGGCAGCTACTGTGGTGCGCCCATATCTGTAATCAAAGGGAACTGATTTAATATCAAAGGTAATTTAGACATCTATGTTAATTAGGCAGATTATCTCAAAAGCCAGCTTCAATTTGCAGCAGTTACATTCTTTAATCAGGTGGTCACATAAATTTGTTTATTTGTATGACATTTCAATTTGACATCGTTATAAACAGCCGAAAGCAATAATCCATTTTATAACACTAGTTGTTATTAAGATAAAACACAACAAACAATACTTTGAGAAAAAAAATCATCATTGTCAAAAATGCAAATTATGCAATAATCAATTACACAGCTTCTAAGCATAAGCTATCGTATAGTTACCAAATGTTAAATAGTCATTTGAAATGGGTATTTATATTTGTATCAGCAATCCATCAGCAACAGGTGCTGTTGTAAGAAGGACCTTCTAGTTTTAAAAATTCATACCATTTAACAAGGGAAACCCAACATTTATTTTCTATATGGCATAATAATTTAAACCATAACAATTTGATTTTTCTTACTGACTTGATTTTTCTTACTTACTATCTCCTCAAAAAGTATTTAAGATTAATTTCTGAATTTTCTTTTGCCAGAAATGGTCCGTTTCATAAAACAAAAAGTTACAATTTTTACTGTACTTGTAAAACCACAACTGCCAAGAAACCATCATACTCTGAGACCATGGGATTAAACAAAAATTTCATGCCACATGCATACCTGTGTGGGGATCTGCTTGTTATTTCCATTCGTAATCTCTGGTTCTCTCTCAAAAGTAGATCATTCTCCTCCTTCAAATCTCCATTTGCCTAAAAAAAAAAAAAAAAAAAACATTAAATTTAATATGGTGAAGATATACCACAAGACTGTGTTCAGGTCACAGTCTATTACAGCAAATTTAATAAAATGCTGCTCACAATGCTTTGACATATCAGCATATTTATTTTTTTATTCTAAAGATCAAGTGAAACAGACTACTGACTACAATTAGTAAATATACTGTCAAACATATTACTTTTTTGTACTTCTGAGCTTCTTGTTTGACTTTTTCACACTGGTGATTAACATCTTGTAGCTTTTTGGTCACTGCTCCCAAGGCATCCATGTCAATTTCCTTAATAACTGGGTTGAATGAGCTCTTTGAAGACTTTGTTATCTCAAGCTGTTGGAGAAGAGCCTTGTTCTCTATCTTCAATGCCTCCATCTTAGCTTCAACCAGACACAGCTCAGACTAAAAAAAAAAAACGCTGAAGATTGATTGATTGATTGGTGTTTTACGTCGCTTAAGGGTACTTCACTTATATGACGGCGAATAATTTACACTATCACAAACAAGACGTTAAACATTTCCATAATGTTGGAAAGTTAATTTTCCTCCAGTGCTAAGTAAAGACAGCATTGTTAAAACAGAAGAAATGAATGTGTAAAGTTAGCAGGAAATAAAGTGTATCATCCCAGTAACAGTACCCAGTGACAAGGGGGGAAATAAAAATATCATACATTAATATAGTGTTAAGGTTTGATTGGGTTTGGACCCTGAACATTATAGAACTTAGGTGTTTATTATGCCACAACATGACACAATATGTGCAAGTGATTCAAAAATATCAAAATTAACAGCACAATCAACCAACAAAATTCATTTCAGTTAAACACTGGCATGTAAGTTTTGTTCTCTTCAACTCGACTCTTCTCACCTCTGTTAAAACTCTATTGCTACGTTTTGAATACTGTCATTCAAAGTACTTTGTCTGGCTGTTGGTTGCAGCTGTAGGGTTGGAAGGGACAACTGGCAGAACACAGAAAGCCCACAAGCCCAAAAGACTGTGTTCTAGGACTGAAGACAGGTCATTTAAGACAGTTATGTTTTTGTTGGGTGACTTAATTCCAATGGACAGCAACCCAAAACATTTTTTGTTCAAGGCTGCTTTCAAGCAGCTTATGTGTTGGACACATGCTGCCAGAGCTTGGCTCTGAGTGATGCAGCAAAAGAAAGATCAGACGGCCTCCCAATGTATCGGTTTATAGCGTGCTTCAGCTATTAGTATTGTTCAGATAGCCAGGAGATTCAGAAATCCCACAGACATCAAGACTAGACAAGTTCTGATGTACACAAGATTAAGTACATTTATTGATAATGCATTGAAAAAGGGACCAAATAATTACCTCGGTGGAATCCAGATTTGGTGTCGAGTGAATGTATGTGCCAGTGTGTTTTGTTTGTTTAATTTGGGTTTTATGTTGTACTTTAGGTCATTTCACTCATATGACTGTGTATAACCTAATACACTAAGGAAAGTGCCCCAGATAATAAGACAGGGCATAGCCAAAGCAGGCCAAGGACAAGGAAATCACTAGACACAGTACAAAGACATCAAAACTGATCGGCTTCGTATTATCTCTTAGATCACAAGGGCAAAAGAAAATCCCTTCAAACCACCCACAAAAGAACAACTCTGGACTAAACAAATAAATAAACATAAATCATATTCTATGAAAGACAAAAATATATTTTCTTTCCAAAAAATAAGATCCTTAACATGAGCCAGAATGTATCAACAGCTTGTGCAAGGTATGCATGGATTCCATAGTCAAAGGGAGATAAATCACACTCAAGGGGAAGTAATTGGCATGAAAATATTTAAAAATACTTGTGCAGCACTGAACATGAAAGCCTCACCTCATAATCTTTAAAAAGCATTTCAAATCTAGCTCGCCGGAGTTCAGACGTGTTCATATTATTTGTTTCTTGTTCTTCAACTACACTCACTCCTCCTGAAGAAAAACAAAGCAAGGACATATATTTGTTACTTGGTCACTGTAATTGTATCTCAGTAATGCATAAAAGAACTGGCTTTCCTCAAAGTTCCCATTTTAAAAATTTATCCTTTAATCTGAAGTTTGGAAAGGTAATAATGGAGGGTAACATGCTCAAATAACTTTCTGCAATAATTCCATTTCACAAATGGTTTATCTTTATTTGATGGTTTAACATGTATTAGCTTTAAACCTATTACATAAATAGGGTTGCAGTTTGACTTGTTTGTTAGATTGGGCACCTCTTTCAGTTAAATATTTGTACACTTGATTGGTCTCATTTTGTTCATATCTTGATTAATCATTATTGAAATTTGGATTTACCAAAAGGAGAATAACAGTAACTCCAGAAACTACACTCCAAATACTAAAATATTTACTGAACTGTAGAAGTTCTATGAAGAATTTACCTTTATTTAGTCATTTAGGTTAATTGGTTACATTCCAATAAAAGATATGAAAAGGGATATAATTCTTGTAAATTGCATTTTAACAAAGTTCTTAATAGAGTGATAAAGGCATAGATATTAACAATCTCCTAAGTATGTATTGTAAATCCAAATTCGGGGATTCAGAGACGATTCGATTTCAAGCAATAGTGCCAACAACAAAAGGCAAACAGGCCGCTCTGTCCAGACACAAGGACGGACGTACATAGCAGCCACAAAAAATAGTTTGACTTTTAGGTATGACCTTCACCCTAATAATATGACCACTGTAAATATCAATCAAGCATTGGAAAATATTTACCCCTGATTTCTTTACATGGATTTTCATCATCAATTGGGGTACGGCATGCTGGGCACTGTTTATTTCTTTCCAACCAAATCTCCAGACATTGTGAACAAAATACATGATTATTTGGACAGAGTAAGGGACTTTTAACCTGAAATGAAAAAAAAACCAAGCATTCCATTAAATTATTACAAAACATTTTTTACACACACATATTGGCCTCACCCAGCAAATATCTGAATTAGAGCAATATGCATTAACATGTAGCTACCAATGAAGACATATTATATATAATTCTTCATGACAAGCTGACCTTGAATACAACTCTTATCAAGACAAGAAAGTGAGACTTAGGGTATTTCACTTATATGACGACAGATTGTCCACTTCACACTGGTCCTTGCCTTTTTTTATGGTGGAAAACAGAGAGGAAACCTTGTAAACACCACCCCCGAGATTGCTGGAGCGACATTGTCTGACTTACTCATATTCCCAATGGTCCACAGATGGACTCAATCCTGTTAACAGTAAATTGGACTAGGATTAGGAAGCACACATGCTACCACAAAGCCACAGCCAAGGGCCTTTAAAATGTGAATCTAGTGACGAGCCAGAGTTCACACATCATTTGTTCTTAATATTTCAACATGGTTTGTATTAGAAAAAAGTATCTAGCTAGAAGCATAATCTATTTTGATGATACAACCTACAACAAATATATTACTTATGCAGGTGAGGTCTAGCTTGTCTGAAACAAAAAGACAAGAAACAACCAGTGAATGATATATCCTTCCCAGTTTAAATACTTTTCAAATAAAAGCTGTTGGACAAGTAGATTAAAAAACGAGACTTACAGTAAGTCACTTTAAATATCCTCAACTGATTAGCTTGGTCAAACTTTAATTTCCAGGTTTCTAAGAGCTGTTGTACATGTAGTCGTTTTTTAAACCGAGAGAGAAATATCGTCCGATAATATAAGCTTACACCTGATTTATAAAATTTACCATGTGTAAAGTATGAAGCCATTGGTATGAATTACAACTTTTTGTTGTATAAAGATTTACTTTATAAAGTTGAATACAAATCATTTGAGAAGTTGTAATCCATACGGACCATAGGCTACCAATGTCTTTCTGGTCAGAGGCTTAGGCCTACACCATTATTAATTACCAACCTTTAAATGTCACCCAAATAACTATGCAGATGTCTGTATTGCTATCAGTACAGGTATCTATATAAGAGATTTTGGTGGCAAATGCTATGTGAAGGTGACGGATCAACTGTAAAGTGTAAACTTGTCCAGACCTGCCAACTTTCAAAATCAAATTAAATCTCGAGCGGATAAACCTATACCGGGTAGCCTAAACTACGAAAAAAGATGAATGAAATTTTGACTGTGGACTCCAAACTTGTCACTTATAGCTTCACAAAAATATTTTTTTGAATATAAGTGATACTGATGTATGACCAAGCTAAACTTTTTGAGACAACAAAAATACAAACCTTTCCCAAACAAATCTGACAAGAAATAGGCAAAGTAAATGCGATAGTACTCGCACTTTTGCCATTGTTTACGTCTACCGCCATGACAGGGCAAGCGAATGCGCGCATGTGCAAATTAAGGTCAACTCATTCATGTATTCCTGCACAAAATTAACTTGAAATGCATCATACATCAAATTTTAAAAGCAGAAAGCTTAACATGAATCTGCTGGAAATTATTTTAATCCCAACACTAACGAGAAGTCTTATTCATTATGTTGTAAATAGAATTTCAA
>JAVFBW010169217.1:0-11226 GCA_034783835.1 Mopalia ciliata
CGTACGCAACCCTACGCCTGTTATACGCAATGGGACGCGTAGGTACATCTATTGCATACGCCGTAGGTACATCAATTGCATACGCCGTAGGTACGCAGTGGTCATGCGCTGGGTACGTAACCATACGCCATCGCACGCCAGCCTAGGCATAACCTACGCAGGACCTACGCCGAAGACAAATTTATTTCATGAATACGCAGCCTAATTGCGACGTAGTCGGTACGCCACACTACGCTACTCTGGTGTGAAAGGGTCTCAACTTGGAGACAATATATAGTTCTAGTTGATGTTGGTATAACTGCAGAAATAAGGAATCTGGACATAGTATAAGTATGTAATTCTCCACTGTTATATCCTTAAGTCGCTGATTCATAGGATACAGTTATCATTTAGTTGTGATGTCATTACAATGGTACAGTTCTATACAGCCTAATACATGTATAGCGGGTGGCTGGGATGAAGCTGTTTGTTGCCCTGGTGCTCTAATGAGATACTGGGGCTGTCCTATCTCTGTTTGCCACAATGTAGTGGTGTGAAGGGTGATTTGCCTCACCCATTCGGCATGTCGCCAAATAACATGTACCTCACAACGCTTAACCTGAGTTAAATATAAGAGAAACAATCTATCGCCTGTTAGAAGGACTTGTTTGATACCATTGCTGGCGATGCTGTCAAGTTCCCTACGGATCGGTTCAGGCCTGACACGAAATTATTTTTTTATGAAAGATCATGCAGATTCACAAATTTAAAAGAACCATCAATTCGAATTTGAGAACAAAACACATGAACAAAACACATGAACAAGTTATGATTTATTAATACAAGAAAGCTGAGAAATATAATAAAGATATATAAACCATGTTTTTTATAACACGGTTAATTTTGGAAGATAAAACACAGTTAATTCATTAAGGAACAATTTATCATAATTATGCAATTATTTAAGGCCTGCATAAACACAACTGTAGCAGGTGCATAGAGCCATATCGAAGGGCGAAAAATATACCCTGTTCTTGTCCTAGACAGACAATAATGACTAAATACAAAACACAAGTCGCACAACATCACACAATAAAATAAATATAACTTGTGTAAAGTCAGACAACAAATCGATATTCATGTATCCCATTAGCCCATAGAGCCCCATGACCACAACAAGTTTCCTGCAAACATCCTCCAGACACCTTGGGCATCCTTTCCCCACGTTTGGCGTAGCGCGCCATCAACCAGTTGCATGCGGTGGAGAATCATCACAGTTTCCACCAATGCAATTCAAACATATTCATATCACAGTTAATTAGCAAGGTCTTGACACAACCAAAGTTTTATGTAGTGAAAATTGTTCTGCATAAGCAAAGTGGAAAAATCATCAAAGCAGTTTATGTGTCATTAAAATACGAACAATTGCATAGAATTTAAAATGTGTGGCGCTCTTTATTGAAATAGATAGAAAAAATTGTACTGTAAAGGTATTTGCCATCGCTCCGGATTAAAACGTCTTAATTTAGGGATAGCCTATTGGTCTTTATTCTGATATTGTTTTAAAAATATGACAATTACTGAAGTGGTGAATATTTTTGTACAATTGTTGTGGTTGTAAGAAGAAACAGTTTATAAAAAACATTGTTCTCGCAGCTCAAATGGTGAGAAACAGCAATTTCTTAGGAACCGAAATTTAAAAGTTTGGTTTTTTTTCATTTTGAAATGGAATATTTTCTCCCTGAAAACGTTGAATATTGAATATTTTGGGGCTGTATTAAATAATATTCTATATTGTGGCAGCTTTGCGGTTTCCCTTCTGAATTATTTCAAATTGGTGACAAAAACTTAGGTACTTTAGAACAACGATAACAGTTTCACATGTTCAGACCGGACTATGTATTGGGTCTTGTGGCACATCGACTAAACATGTTGTCTCTTACTCGCTTTTTTTCTTATCTCTAGTGGAACTTTTTACGCCTTGTCTTGCAATCAGTCTGTCTGTTTCGTTCTCTCGTAGCCCTCATGATTATTTAACACCATATGTTATGGTTATGCCGGCTTCGTTTCAGCTTAAATTTCGGCTAAAATTGCACAACTCATATATAACTATATATGCAACTCATATATATATATAAATTTGTCATAACAGTTGCTTTTCATTAAGGGTAAGAGGTATGTGGTGTCAAATTTAATTTTATTGTCATAGTGATCCATGTAAATCAATCTACACAGTAGTCTTGTCGAGGAAAAGGAACAAATTGTTTAAATCACAATAGCGATATTGAAAAACAGTAGATAGAACATTCAGCGAATATTATATGAAGGACATAAAATAGAGATGTCCTTATACGACTAGATCAAAGACGTCGGTGAAAAAAGTGCGAAATAATCTTCATAGGTAGTAAATGTGCTTGGAATAAAAATATATAAAATGTATTTGGAAATAAATCTACACCATTATATGCGTGTGCATGTCAACCACTGATATTGCAGTACAATACAATACGAAGAAGTTTTCAAAGTTTATCAAGATTATCCTCCTTAAGCAGTTGGTATTGAGGTGCCCTTCTACCCACTCCAAAAACAATGGCCATCAGATCAAGGTCTTTCATACCAAGGAAAGTCAAATTTAATACGAGTATTGTTCAAGAGAACACGGCTCTAAAATCTCCCCATGGGAATGCTTTCAGTGAAAAGAACTATTAACAGTGACGACTCACTACTTGTTTTGCCCCACTCGGCGCCTTCGGTCTCTATATTAGGGAATTGCACTAATTGAGGAGTCGTCAATTGTCCCCCTTTGTTACATACTGGCATATTTCATTGCTTATATCAACAAAACAGCCGCTAGGTGGTGTCTTGAACTTGGCATTTTGTTTATCCGTGATTTGTATGGTTAATTACATTTGTAATGAGAAATTGTAAATTCAGAAACTACAGACCAAGAATAAAAGTATATCCGTACTACGAAGGAACTGTGGAATTACGGAAATGTCCTTTTCGAGGGATGAGAACTATCCACAAATTCTCTTTAAAATCACAGTAAAATTTTTTACCCATCTTATATTTATCAAATATATGTAAATTTAAAAAGTCAAAGTTAGACGGCTTCATCTGCATATATAGCGTTTTCTCTTCCATATGTGTTCCATTGTTGCAGGAACGAATGGAACGGCTCAACTGTTGTATTCGTTGTAATGGGTGAAGAATCTTTCATATTGAACCAGCTGTTCACAGAAGCCTGGGTTAGGGTTGGCTTGTGGACGGACTCTGTGGATTCGTCTCATTGCTTTTTCAAACGACATTCCGCAATATTTAATGAGATAACCAGCACATACGCTCACTGACCGACTGACTCCACCCAGGCAATGTACGAGTGTCTTGCCACCGTTTTGTTGCACATGATATATTTTATCCACACAGCTATCAAGATAGCTCAGAAGATCGGCACTCTCATGGTCGTACATTTCAACATGTAAATAGTCTAATGGGAAATTGAAATTGTAAGTTTTTAAATCTGGAACTTCCGCAGCTGTATTGATGACACAGGTAATGCCCAAATCCTTGAGAACTTTCGGCTGTATGGACGTATACCCAGACACATATAGATATTCGGTAATTTCAGAAACATCCGCCATATTGGACAACTGTAACAAATAAAAATAAAAACATACAGTAAACACAAAATCTCCTGCACTGAAATTAATGATGGGAAGATTTTAAAGAAAAGTATTTAAGTTATATAGATACGCGTAATCCGTATGTAGTGAGACTCATCTCATACAGAAGATGGAATAGTAACATAACATATTTTTCAACTTCTAGATTTAATGAGGAGTATCGTGTCAGTGGATTAGAGTGGATTAAGGAGAATGGGACACGCGGTCTGTGACGCCTTGGCGGTACGATACCAGCGCTATTATCAGGTTTACCAAGATAACATCGGCTGATAACCGTGCCTGGAAGTCTTTCTGCCCTAAAAGTTTAAACACCAATACATCCAAAGGTTTGGTATCCACGAAACAAATTTTTACAGTATTGTTTACATAAAATGTGATATTGCATAGTTTGTTTGTTAGTTTTAATGCGGATTAAAACCATATTTCACTAGCCAAAAAAAAGTTTCAGTTAAAACGCCACAAATTATCCCGTTCCACACTGATCCTAAGAACACGCCAGGACACTGGAAGCACCTACAGCCCCACCAATCAGTCGTGATCTTTTATAGAACCTAGTTAGTTGTTTCTTTCATTCGGACTTGGCAGGAATTTAACAAAGGATTAATCGATAAAAGAAGATCGATCTAAGACATGTCGAAAAAATGAAGATGATCCCACAATGTCAGACTGACCAGGCGGAACATGTACTTGAGAAGTCGGGACTTATACGAATAGCTTATTGCCCTAGCCTGGCACTTATTTGAGCTTAATTTATCAATATAGTACGCTGTCTTAAAACTCATATAGAACGTCAAATTACATATTAATTGGGACAAAAACCATCAGCATATCATGACCAAGTTTTGATAAGGAACTCTGTTATTGGTCAGTCTGTATTTTCGCGTGATCCAGTTTCTGTCGTCAACGAGACTAAGGCAGCTCTCATACGCTATGCCGGGCCACCGTGCATTATTTCCACCAATATTCGGGACAACGTTTGTCACAAAGCAGCAAATAAAAATAGTGCAAAACAAGATGGCCCGGATGTAGCTTACAATCAATGTCTCAACGTATGAAGTAGATTCGAATTTATTTGAGAATGCAATTAATCGACGCCAGTTTGTAATGCTTCAACTTGCGAGACACAATGAGTTGGGTAGAGCTTCTTTATTTTTGGTTTAAAATTGCGCTTAATCTAATCCAGATTCCTCGCACTGAATGACACAGTCTCCTTGTGTATTTAAGGTCAACTGACGGCCTGGAACCAACACACTGTATATTCACCCCCTTTCACACACACTGACACGCACACATTATGCGCTTGACGAACGGAGTTGACATTTGAGTAATTAAAATTGACCCACTCTATAGTCCAGATGTAATCACTGAATAAACGAGATACCGCTTGGGAGATATTTGCTTTCGCTAATATATTTGTGAGAATGGGCATGGAATAAAATCCACTGAGACTGTTCTGGCTTAATGTGATAGCCATCGCAGTCTGCTACATGTGTATCATCGATTGAGTCCCAAAAGTACATCCTTCTGAACGGAGATACTGGGAGAGCCGACCGGTGTCTGGATCAATCAGTCAAGCGTAGCACCAATCGCTGTATGTGATTATAGATATGGTCCTATGCTTCTACCTCCTCTGAGTACAATCGATGCGATCGGTTAATCAACTGTGATATCTTCAACCTAACTCAACCATGATAAATGTAAGTGTATACAACAAGTCCGTTCATTATGTTGTCCGGAAACCCAAAAAACCACCTCATTCACACTGTCACCATGCAGCAAATCTCATGTTTTGAAGTCAAAACAGACGACAACTGACATCTCCTCGCAGCGCAGACAATGTTCATCACAACAGTGACAAAAGTGTGACATCCGAGGTAATGCTTACATGTGCTGTACATTCGAAGGCTTGTCCTCGATAACACTGGAACACCTCAGCGACATCTATAATGGGGAATGTGGCTGAACATTAGGTTGATCAATATTTTATTGCCAGTAAAATACAGCGACTGTGAAGTAAACAATGCAGGAGTCAACCAATAACCCATTTCTTCAGTATATTTTGTCACATTGTGTAAAACAAAATGATTGCAGCCATTATAGCTTTTCTTTTAAGTTGCACCGCCTGTGAATGTTATGAGATGAAAAGTCACGGTGTGTACTAGGTGATTACTTCATGCAAACTGATTAATCACAACACCACAAGTTTGTGTGAGATGGTGGCCACAATATTTTAGAAACAAGTTGATATATTGTTTTCAGTTCTTTAATACTCATCAAGTGGTGAGATCACATAGAGCTCTGACTTTAACTAACCATAACGTTTCAAAAACTCTGAAAACTCAAACTCTAAAACCCTACAACATACAAAGTAAGGACAGCATATCAGTTACGGTACATGTGTATAAGCAGTACATTTGTCATAATGGAGAGCGCATTCCATAAGGTTATTACATGTATTTCAATGGCCATTTAATGTAACATTACATTACTCATATGGGTATCTTCATCCCAGTAAACAATAGATACAATAGATCAATTGCATGAAGAAACTTGAGCTATATACTATAACTGGTCACGTGTTTAAATAATACATAATTTACGCTTACCGCCGAGAGTGGTCATCCAGACACTCACTTAACCCATGTTAACTCTACTGGTAATTCCACAAACACCCATGTCTTCCATGAAATACGAAATAATTCGATCAGAATGGGTCTATGAAAGACAACCGATGGTTGGCAAATGTTTCAATACAGTGTAACTGTTCGTATGAAAGAACATGTGCAAGCTAAGGTGCACACACACACAAATTGTAATAACTTTATGGTAATTTCAATAATTAATATTGAGGTGAAAGTACATCTTTAAACAAGAAATCTAGATACATTAATCAAGTAATGATCGGCAGCAAACAACTTGTAACTTGTTTGTACAACTCTAATTTACTCTTCTTTTCGCAAATGATTTTCGCACAAAAATATTAGTTTGTTGTTTGCTCGATTAATATGGGCATGTTGCCACCATGTAACATCATCCAGCATTTCAAAGCAGACTGGAAACCTTTGGAAAAAAAAGCGTCATCAACTCATTACACATCTTATCCGTGTCATCTGGCGATGCTTAATTCAATCGACAACAGCAGAACACTCTATGCTGTACGCCGAGAGTTTATTTAAGTTTATTTTAAACAGTCACCATTCTCACACAATTGCAGGGTGTATAAGGGAAATCTACCTCATGTCCCTCCGTCTGCATGTAAAGTCCACAGATTAAAGTATGGTATTCCTACTTAGGAGTTGGCGAGTTGGTAAATGATGTCAGAATTTGGTTTCTTTACAATCTCGTGAGGTATGAGTATAATTTAAAAAATATTTTTAAATATATCGCCCAATTATTTTCATCGTTTTTTGAAAGTCTCTCAAAAATTAGATTAATGTAATATATATTCATCATAAGTTATTGTAGCCATTCGATAAACATTCAATGCCGCAACTGCTCCCCCCCACCCCCACCCCCCCTCAAATTAATAATTATTGAAGTAAACATGAACTAAATTTAGCCAATTTATTTGAAAGGAGGACCATTGATTACAAAATCTTATGTGTCCACTGGTCCTAGGAATCTGGCTAAAAATTAAACTGGTTAATTTAAATAGGAGAAAACTAATCCAGCTTGTACGGCTTATGTTTAACCTGATCACCCAAACATACCGCATTGGTGGCCGCTGAAACTGAAATACAGAGTTTGAATATTTCTTTCATCTCATCGCTAAGTGGGACCTAAAGTAGGCACCTCTGTCTCGACTGCCATAAAACGTCACCAGGTAACACACCACTTGACAAGACGAAGTAGGATAAATTTGCTGTCAATTATATTATTATTCTTTTTCGCGGAGAACTATTTCGTATAAATTCTTAAAATTCTTAAAACTAATTAATTTAATCAGATGTATCTGGATTATTACTTCATGGGAAAGAATATCCAAGAGAGATAATTAAATCTCTATAGTCTCGGTAGCCAATCTATTTTACACACTGTATGGCGTTTTGGGTGAGATTTGTAAATTGTCTTTGTAACCATTTCAGTTATGATATTAATTGAATCAGGGTGTGGTACTTTTGGGGTTATTTTTGCCCCTTAAGAGAGCTTTCTGTTTCGCTCATTTAAAGATTAAATAGGTAATTCATATAGATAAAGATTAGTAATGTAATAACTTTAATTAGGATTAATTCCAGAAATATTACTATGTTTATAGTTACCATAGTTTGGACGAACAGGTAATATCGAGTTTTTATCTTTATACTTGAGTTGACAGGTCTGTAAATCCTACTAATGTTTAAATTTTCAATTATATAAGTACGTTGCGTATACGACAAATGATCTTTTGTAGACTGATATTCAGTGAACACTCAGTGGTCGACTCAATTATTTAACAGTGGTTCTATAACGGCCAGTATCCAGTTTGGATCAGTCTGTTTCGAAACAGATACAGACAAGGTGTATTAAGTTAGTACGATTGCGAAATCCCCAAAGCTTCTCTTTGTCAAAAAATGTGTTAATTATGCCGCTAGGTTCAAAATTTCATAATTTTCCAAGCGTATTGTCCAAAATTACCATCGAAACAGTAGTCATTTTGCAGTCATTAACCGTGATGGTCTGAATGAAGGGACTGTGGTGTTAGCGTTAACGGAAACACACAACAACCTATGACCATATATAAGTACATGGTGCGATGGTCAAGCCATTTGTTAATATACAGAGCACAGCGATTAGAAGCAATGATATAAAAAAAAAATGTAACTCAACTCATTGTTTCGTGAATAAAACATTTTGAGACATTTCAGCTGTGCCTGCCTGGTCCTGCTCGGACTAGTTCAATTCGTTATGACTACCATCATATATCCTTCCACTGGTGACATCTGGAATTAACTAGCAGAATTGAAGATAAAACATAAGGTTTGGGAACTTACAATTTGCTGAGTGCGATTTCTTCTTCCCAGTTGTTCGTCGGTACTTTAGTGGATTTCTCCAGAAATCCTGGACACCTATAAGGCTATATAGCCATGTCTGACTACAGCCTGATTATTGCCGCGTTCTAAGCGCTCTTGATATACAGAGACCAATGGTGTATCGATCCGAAGTTCCGCGCGTTAGGTCAAGGTCACATCCCGCACAACGCAGCCATCGAATCGGGGTTAAAATCGTTAATAACATCACATCTTCATTAGATAACTGCCAACAACCAGAACTGAGGTTGCAAAACATCTCCCTGAGGCTTGGTATACCAATGTATAATACAGATTCCATACTTGGCAATGCGCCAAAAGTACGGATGTAGGCCAGTATTGGCGACAATCCCCGCATTGTTATCATGTCGTTTAAAAAAAAACAAAAATACATATCATAGCTTTCTCGTACAATTATTGCCCCTGGCAAAACGATCAAGCAGGTGGGTTTGTGCATGTATTCACTGTTTTAATATACATTGAGATTAACTGCAGGTTTACGCTTCATTGTTGTCGGGAATACGTTCGGGAAACTTTATAAATCACCATGTACACAATGGTCAGATGTATATTACCAGTTTAGAAAATCTTACTACATTCTACCAGTTACTGTCGTTATAGTTCCTACAGCAAGATTCCTATACTTCATCAAGAAGTATTCCTACTTGAAACAATTAACACTGTCATGCTCCTCCATCAAAAATATTCCAAATAAGTATATACCAGCATGACTTTCCAATTTTTAAAACAGAATTGTTTCAAGTGCGAGAGTCTCATTTTTAAACGCTGGTGAGACAGAAGATGGACCACTGCCAGGAAAGTAAACTTGGGAAAAGACAACAAATAAAGAATTGTTCAAATTATGATTACAGATTGCAATATTGGCTTTCTATTGAATAGCGAGGACATAATCGGGATGGAAACCACCATTTGCGCATTATAATCTTCTTAACCAGGTTTTTATCCTTTGGGACATTCAAGTCAAA
This sequence comes from Mopalia ciliata, assembly GCA_034783835.1. Classification (NCBI taxonomy): domain Eukaryota; kingdom Metazoa; phylum Mollusca; class Polyplacophora; order Chitonida; family Mopaliidae; genus Mopalia; species Mopalia ciliata. The sequence continues at coordinate 9,655 of JAVFBW010169217.1, forward strand.
TAGAAACAGCTTAGAATAAATCTATCATAAGGTCGTCTGTTATTCGCTGTTGGCGATAAGCTATTCGAAGGGGACCATTCCTTGTATTGCAATACTATTGGTTGCTATTGCAAAGTCACGAACAATGGAAGGGTTCCAATATAGATTTCTTTGACATATAATGACATACATAAATTATAACTCTAATGGATCCCTTTAAGGTTCTTCAGTCATGGCTCTGGTGGAACATTTTGGGGTTCTGTATGGAATCCTCCCAGCAACTGTTCCATGTCGTTATCCCTATCTTATTATATCAAAAACACCTCTTTGTTCTTATGGTTCCGTGTAGAACTATTCTTGTTCCACTTAGAACCATCCTGGTTCCATTGAGAACCTCCTGGTTCCACTTAGAACCATCCTGGCAAACATTGGCACAAAGTAATTTATCTAGAAGTTTCCAGAGAAACATGGCAAACAAAAGCATTAAATAGCAAATCAGCTATAATACTGACCCATTTTGTGCCGAACATATTTGACCTGGATGTCCCAAAGGAAAAGTAAACTGGTTAAGAAAAACATTATGCGGCAATAATGGTTTTCATCACGATTCCTGCTCACTAATCAATACTTCGCCAATAGTGTATTGAATGCCGATTCACCTTTAGATGAGAGTTCAATCAGTCTAAGCTTCATAGGCGACATGAAGTTTTCTAAATCAAATATCCTTTTGGATGGTATTAAGACCATAGATATTAAATGGACACTTGCCAGGTCGCCACGACCGATATAGAGTTCTTAAAGACATGTAGCCCTCCTAAGTCAAAATAGTAACATCTATAACGTTATATTTATTGGACAGGTGGAAGCTCGGTATTGGTTTTGAACACTCGAAATTAACTTAGTGTGTTCAATTTACAATCGTATTGTCTTGATTAAGCAATGGATGAAAAATCACTTTTTTACTTGTATATATTTAATAGAGAATACTATATAAATCATAGCCACTGTATAATATAGTGGCACAAACGTGATTACAATATTAAGTAGACCCGTAAATTCAGGACCTAAACATTGTGATAGTAAAAATAAATTCCATAGTGCAATAAAGCAAAACAATGTGGCAGGACAGACGCCGAACAAATGCGGCTCTCCCGACAACCTGCTGAATTCTTGTCGTTGTATACATGTGTTCTGTTTCCAAGAAATAAGCTCCTTATGTAAACGATACACGCTTAAAAATAATGGTTCTGTTACGGTTCTTTGGAGAAGAGGATGGTTCTAAATGGAACCAGGATGGTTCTAAGAGGAACCAGGATGGCTCTAAATGGAACAAGGATCGTTCTAAATGGAACCAGGATGGTTCTAAGTGGAACAAGGATGGTTCTAAATGGAACCAGGTTGATTCTGAGTGGAACAAGGATGGTTCTAAGTGGAACCAGGATGGTTCTAAATGGAACCTGGAAGGTTCTAAGTGGAACTAGGATGGTTCTAAATGGAATACTGTTCCATGTTTTTATCCCTATCTTATTATATCAAAAACACCTCTTTGTTCTTATGGTTCCGTTTAGAACTATTCTTGTTCCACTTAGAACC
>JAVFBW010169228.1:0-11225 GCA_034783835.1 Mopalia ciliata
TTCCCATATAAAACTTTTATAAGGAGTCAATCTCTCAATGGTGGGCGTCAAGATCCATTCATGGATCTCTTGTTTTATGAGGTTTCATCTTGGTTTTCAGCAAGGCGATGTGTCATATAAGTGAAATACCCTTGAATATGATGTTAAACACCAATCAAATCAGTAAATAATATAAACAGGGTGTGAAAGAAGTCACATCTATAGATCACTTGGCTGTCCATAGATGAATAAAATATTCAATTTGAACAAAAGATATTCAATATTTACAATTTTCAAGGAGTAGATAGTAAAAGTTAAAGATTATTTCAAACTTTAAAAGGTAAAGTGAGTCCCAGATAAGATAATATTGTCACCTGAAAAAATAATAAATGGATTTGGCAATATACATTGTACGTTTTGGTATTTACCACCTACTCCATCCACATGAGATTAGTACAAGAGGTGGAGAGGGAGTATTCAATTACACAAATAATACATGTTTGTGAATGTAACATTATGATTCGTCAGCTGGCGACATTTGATGTTTAACAAGAGCAAAAAGCGAGTTGAATATTGATAACTGATGAATTAGGATTTTTTTCATTCTCAAACATAGTTAGTTTCTTTTCAGTGGCCTATCTGTCATGTAAGAAATACGTGAATTTTTAGTTTTGGGTTAGGGTTAATACTAAGCCTAAACCAAAACCTTACCCTAAAACTAACTCTTATTCTAACTCTAAATGACAACACAAAACTTAACCATAAACTAAACCTAACCCTAACCCTGACACTAAAATTCCTGTCATGTCTTACATGACGGACTGACCTTTTCAGTGCACTCAAATATCAACTGTACTTTTACACTGGTTTCTGTTGTTCTGGCTACTTTCTGATCGCTCTATCAAAGATGTTGAATTTTTTTTACTTAGTTCAGAAATAAAAAGGTCATAACATGTTTGAAATAGTATGACATTATTTGTCAAATGACATAACCTTTGTGTTGTGTGGTGAAATGAAATCTTAATGTTAGCCAGGTATTCATAAAGCTACTTTTGCATTTATTAAAGTTATGAAAACATGGCAAAATTTCAAACATAATTTGTAATACATATGCACAAATTTTTCTTGAAAGATTAAAAATTGCCTCAATTTTGTTTTACTTTAATAAATACTCAAGTAGCTTTATGAATACAGGCCCTGGCTAACAATAAGCTGGATTTAATTTCATCAGTGGTAAACATTAGTGAAATAGGCTAACGTTGTATCCCTTTATCAAACGGGGACTGCCCCTGCTTCACAAGAGAACAATTTCACGAAAGGTGTAGACACACATCACTACTCCAATTGAAGGAAGAAGAGATAACTTTGTCATGCAGAAGAATTATTTTCAACGCCCCGGGCTTGCATATATAGTCCCTGTAAATTTTCCAGTCTAACATGAACCAGAAATTACTGCTTTATTCAAGCATGCCTTTGCTTTCTCTCTGAAGAGGGGATTTTTTTTTTTAAACTTTGTTTTCAATTTTGTTGATCATACATTTCACTTTTTGATTGTCCTAGAAAAATTCATTAGTTTGACATTAAAAGCTGTTCTCTATTTTTTTTATCCCAACCTAGGTTCAAACCCAAATGAAACTACCTTAGCTGCACAGCACAAAAATCTAGTCTCTGCTTTGAAAGGCTGCCAGGATGGGCCAAATGATACAGGTAATTACATTTCTACAGGGCAGTTTTGTTAAATACTTCGATAAGTTGGGACACTCTTATTTTGGGACAGTCCAAAGAAATCACATCTTAGACCCCTTGTGGTAAAGCCTATTTCTCCGTCCCAACTGTCCAGAATTTTGGAATAATACTGATTGTCTAAGACACACTCTACATTAATAATCTTATGTGACTCTGATGACTGGAGAGTTAAGAGCTAACTTTGGGCCAATCACCATTTCATACACACAACTGTGTCTAGCATAAAATTTGGGCTGGGCCCAGTTGCTCAAAAGACGATTAGTCTGTGACACCAGACTAAATTGCTAATAGCAGATTTTAGATAGACATTAAACATGGGGACGACATCTCCTAATAGCGAATTTAATTTTAAGAAAAAATTCCTTTTTCAATTTCCAAAAGATCGTTTATTTGATATTATTTTCTCCCTAGAACCAAAAAGTGAGGCAGTGGTGTGCTCTTGGTGTCAGAATACAGGAACAAACCTGATGACCTTCAAAACAAGCAATGGCACCAAGGCATTCTGTAGTGAAACTTGTTTTACTCAGTGCAGAAGAGCAACATTCAAGAAAAATAAAATATGTGATTGGTGTAAACATGTTCGACATACTGTGAACTACGTAGACTTTCAGGATGGTGTTATACAATTGCAATTCTGCAGTGAAAAATGTTTAAATCAATACAAAATGAATTTGTTCTGCAAGGAGACTGAAGAACATTTAAAGAAAATTAAGCCGCAAGAAAGATGTCCGTCTTCAGGACCTGATGACATGGATATGAATTCTGCTGACGAAAAAACCTCTCCCAGCCAAACTCTGATTACACCAGCCTTATGGCTTCATAAACAGCGTCGGAATAAGAAATCTGAGTGCAATGGTTCCAGATGTAAAGAGGATTCCAGGAGTCTTTCAAAGCAAAGTGAAGCCAGGTGTAGCAGTATTGGAAGATCCAGAAGCAGCAGCGGAAGCAAAGTGACTTCAGAAGAGAATGACAGATTCCATTCAAAAACTAATGTATTCCGAAAAACTAGACATGCATATAAGGGGGATAACTCTACTGACTCCAATTCAGCATCAGCTAATCCAACTCAAGTTAAAGAAAATCCCCGCTGGCCAGAATTAGGTTCATTTCCAAGATCACCTTACCAAAGTTGGCTTCCTTTTCCAATGGTTTCCGCTGGACAAACAGGACCTGTTTTGCCCACTGATTGTCCACCTAACCCATTTCTATTTGGACCAATGGCTCATCCGCGAGGTTTAAGACATACTCCAAATGGTCAAGCCACTGATAAATTCAGGTCTAGTCAAAAGGACAACTGTTTCCTTCCAGTACCTCCGGATTTGTCCCCTAGACTTCCTTTCCCGCTTGCTTGGCCTCCCATGCCAAATGCAGCCAGATCTTTGAGTGGTGGAAACATGCCATCCCAAGGGGAGGCAGGTGATCCTTTCCCTGGCCAGGGGTTTCGTTCTTATCCCCCTGTAACTGTTATGGTGCCTTTCCCTATCGTTCTTCCTGTCCCTGTGCCGATTCCTCTTCCAATTCCATGTACCAAGGAAGAAATTAAAACTTTTTTTGACAAGAGGAAAAATCCCAAAAGTCAAAAAAGCACATCTGACCAAAATGAGCCAACTGGTCTTAGTCATGTAGATTTTCTTGGCAATGGAGACATAAATGACAGATTTGTTTTAAATAAGAAGTGTTCAAAGAATAATAATAGGTCTTGTTCCAGATCGAGCTCCCCTATATCTCCTGTTTTTAAAGACAGTGAGTACAGAGAAGCCACTAGCCCAACAGGCTCTGTAAATAGTACTGACAAACCTAGTGATGGTGATTTGCTGGTTTGTCCTGTCTTCAATAACGATGTTGCTATTGACTTATCTACTGACAAGTGTGCACCAAAAGTTACAAGTTCTAAGGAAAGTACTACCCTTCCAACATCAGAAAATTTTAAATCATCTGTTCCCAAAATCCATATTGTAGATGTGAAAAATGAACCTCCCTTATCACAAGTACTTCCTTTGCCCAAAACGGACCACCATTATAACAAGCGCAGGGGTCGCATCCTAGACGCACCAAGTCTACCTAAACGACCATGTAGCCCTAACCTTAAAAGAAGGGTGTATGTCCGCAGTGCTTCACATGGGATTTGTGACCGTGCAGCAGAAAATCGATGTGTTCAGACTAAAATAAAATCCAAAAATGTTATATTCTGATGTAAATATGTACTATTTTGATTCATCTACCGAGTGCTGAAAGTATCTACATTGTATAATCACTATTGTTATGGCATATTTGTATATATTAAAGTTGCATGCTATGGTTTTACAAATTTTACTCAAAAATTTAGATCAGAATTTTATCTGGTATTGGTCAGTCAGTTTATTCATCATTTTCCTATCTGTGTTTAATAGAGTAAACAAAATCTGAATCACCTGAAAAAAAATATGCAGTCATAGTTTGGGTGAAATCCTACATATAAAAAAGAGATCTTAAAGTGGGGTTCATTTCTCTATCGTGTGATTCTCTTTGCTCCATAAGTCACACCTAGCAGAAGTTGCAGTTTTCAGGTTCCAGGGAGCATAATTCAGGTGGAAGACAAAGAGGGTTATTTTATAAGATACTTAATGACATCTTCACTAACCAAGAGTTTTATTCCAAGCTGCTCTACTTTACATCCTTGGTGGACCGAAGTGCTTTAAGCAAAATCTACAGCCATGCTATTGATTGGATGCTTGGAAACTTCTAGGCACCTAATCATATGGCATGTTAGGATAAGACTTGAGTTAACTTGAACCTTGGTCAATTTACTTGCCAGAGGACGTAACTATAGATTATGGTTATGTGGAGAAGCTCAGAATAAAACTCTTGGCTAGTGAATATGGGGTACTGGGCACTACATGTGATCAGTTCAAGAGCAGTATACTCTTAATGTAATTTTGCAGTCCTTACCTAACACAAGGGGGATTATCATTTTCTTAGTTAACACTTCACATTTGATTATTGTTCTGTGTACATTTTCCCCCATGTAAATGAACCGGCTTAACCTATCTGAGCATAGACACCAACAAAGCCATTTGAGACACCCGGTTTCAATCAAATGTAACCTGGTAAAGATAGAGGATCAGTTAAATGAGACACCCTATTTCTGTAAAATTGGAGATTTGAGACAATCTTCTTCTTGGTTTCTGGCTAATACTATGCTAAGTGCTGTGTTAAACAGTCAACCTGTTCACACCCAAGTCTTTTTAAGGTCAGATTTGGTGAGCTGTCATATTGTTTTGTGCTATATACATGTATGAAACCTGTGTCAAATCCAAGGAACTCTTTCAAGATTTATGTGACAAGAATTTGAGGTGTTCTTTGAGTTTATGTAATAAGTCATTGCTTTCTTTCTTCTTTCCATGAGTGTTTGGACTTTTTATCTTTGTTATCTTTTAAGGAAGATAATAACAAAAAAACTTGTCATTCTATTTTATTTTTATATATTTTATTACTGTTTCAGAGTTTTAGTTTATCATACTTTATTTATGTTCTCAACTGCGAGAAAACAGTGCATTTTTTTCTTTTAATTTGTTTTTAATTTATATATTTTATTATCAATTCAGGGCTAAAGGAATGAGAAGGAAAGGGGAAAAGAATTTGTCATTTCATAATAAGAAAGTAAACCTAGTCTCTTCAGTTGTAAATAATAAACCAGTAGAGTACCTATGCATGTACAAACTTGCAAGCTTTTTTGTCATCTATTTTTACTAGTGAAAAATAAGCAAGTGTCAAAATACTAGAGGAAGATTAGCAAAATTAATATTCCAGCATAGGCGATTTCTCATTTATGGTAGTGTTATAATGAGTATTTACTTTTGGATTAGTCACCATCATGAATGTAAAACACCCTTCAGCATAGGACTAAACATAAGCCACCATCATGAATGTAAAACACCCTTCAGCCTAGGACTAAACATCAATCAAGAGCTGTCTGAGGAATAAAGACTTAGGGGTTAAGACGCACACATGTCGTTTAGAGTTGTCTTAATGGAATTTAAGATTTGCTACATAGATTTGTCCCAACACAGCAGCGACATCAAAGGTAAAGGGAGGTGACCAGATGTTGGCACAAGATTAGATGCAAAGGTTTTCTTTCTTGCTCACTTTTACATAGTTACCTCCCTTCGAAAAGTTTTTCGCATGGAACTGATAGTCTGTTAAAACCTCTTTAAAATTGATAAGTAGTCTTCCCAATTTTGTTGGGGCAAGGACAGGGTTGGGGGTTCAAGGGTTGCCCCCCTTTAGTGCTGCCATTTAATCTCGACACTGACAGGTTTGTTACTTTTAAAATGAAAAATATATTCTAGTATATTGTTTTGGGCCAATAACTTGTAATACTCATTGAAATGTTTTTACAACAGGCACCTTTGTAGTTTTAGATATCAGTCTAATAGATTTCTGGGAAAAAAAACAAAAACAATTTTGCATGAGAAATCTTGATCTGATTTTATTTCAAATGTGCTTGTTATTGTTCCCTTAATCCACTGAGGAATCGGGTAATTTGATGCATTTTTGGACAGTCAAGTCATCTTATACAAAATGATGGATTTGCATCTCAGTCTGGTCACTTTTCAAAATCCTAGTTATTATTTTTAGGGTTGCTTCATAGTGCTTATGATTTAATGGACGTGTAGCAAAAGATGAGGTTATTTCAATAATAATGTTACAAAATTTAATGATAGTTTTTGCTATACGATATTTTAAGAGAGTGCTTCCTAGCTTTTCTTACACTGCACCAATGCTATGCTAGTGATGTGGCACATGAAATGTCTTCAGCTTGGTCAGATTGATGCACCACTTCTCCAGAATGAACTTGTGCTTAGTGGTTCACAATGAAGAAACAAGCATTACAACTAGTGCTATTTCTATTATTACCGCTTAGTTGGTTATTTGTTAACTGAACCAAAGATTGCATGTCATTGTTACATAATTCAAGAATATATGGACAGTCTTTATAGAAATACATCATTTTTGAACCGAGTGTTGTTTACTTAGTTCAGTTCTTGTTTTAATACATAAAGGTACTATTAAAGTAAGAATGTGGTCACTAACATAGTCCATGGTTTGATTTTTGTCTGTTGAGGCAATTGACTACATTAATAGGTAACAAGATAACAAGGTCAAGGTCTGGCCATGGTTATGTAAACTTATTTCAGGAGAACTGATTTATAGGTTTCCCAAATTGTTTGCTGTTTGTTTGATTAGGGTTTAACGTCACAGGCCACAGCCGCAGGCAGCTGTGTTGGAGGATGTTTAACATACATAATGACGTGCAAACCCAACCTATGCCGGAGATTGAATGATTGGTGTAGAGAAAAAAATGAAAAAAAAAAGAGAAAGAAAACACCCTAATGCAATTAATATCACACTTTGAATAGCTAGAGCATGGTGACAAATCTGAAAAATTTCCCCCAACAGCAGTGTTTCAAGTTAATTGATGAAAACGGAAAGACAAAAAAACGTACAAACTCACAATCCCATACTATAATGTCCCATCAAATAACAGGCATATAAAAAATAACACGAAAAGTCTTTAATTATCAAACACACAACTTTTAAATTTTTTGTCCAAAATTTTTAATGGAGAATTTAGCGAGAACACAAAATTTTGGTTACATTTTTAAATTGCGCCAAACATTTCTTTATTTATACTGACCAGATACTATATGTAGTTTTGACTAGCTGATGATCTTAACATTTGACAGGTTTGGAGATTTAATGATATATGTATCTACTTATACTAACAAGTTTGAGTAGATAACTTTAGCTCACTAATGATCATTTCTTCATCAAATAACAGCCGTAATATCAAATTTTCAGACATACAACATTTTTGTTCTTCTTTCACAGCAAATTTACTAAAATATTGACTTTGTTCAAAGTAAATAAATAAATGACTGTCATGAACAAATCAAACAGTTCAACAAGAAACTATCAATAAATAAAACTGTTGCTATGTGTAAATCCAAAGAAAAAAAACCTTAAAGATAATGTTCACAAGGCGATAGGTAATGTCTATGATAGTCCTGAAGATTAATGTGATTGTCTATGATAGCCCTGAAGATTAATGTGATTACCTATGATGGTCCTGAAGGTTAATGTGATTGCCTATGATGGTCCTGAAGATTAATATGATTGCCTATGATAGTCCTGAAGATTAATATGATGGTCCTGAAGATTAATGTGATCGCCTATGATGGTTCTGAAGAATAATGTGGTTGCCTATGATGGTCCTGAAGATTAATGTGATTGCATATGATGGCCCTGAAGATTAATGTGATAGCCTATGATAGTCCTAAAGATTAATGTGATTGCCTATGATGGTCCTGAAGATTAATGTGATTGCCTACGATGGTCCTGAAGATTAATGTGATTGATTATAATGGTCCTGAAGATTAATGTGATTGCCTATGATGGTCCTGAAGATTAATGTGACCATCCTAATCAGTCATGTTATTGCCCATGATGGTCCTAAAGGGGTAAGTGATTGCCTATGGGGGCTCTGAAGAATAATTTAATCACCCACAAATTGTGTGATTGCCAGTGATGGTCCTATGAGTATTGCCCCAAAGAGTGAAGTGATTGCCCATGATGGTCCTTAAGTTTTATGTGTGATTGCCAGTGATAGCACTTAAGTGTAATGTGTGATTGCCAGTGATGGTCCTATGAGTACTGTTCTATAGGGTAAAGTGATTAGCTGCTATAGTCGGAGTAACATGACAGCATGTATTGGACTTAGGGGTAATGTGTTTGCCTATGATGGTCATAAAAAATCGATGCGTTTACCTGTAAGGGTCCTTTTAAAGAGTAATGTGATTGCCTTTGGCTGTTCTTCATACTAGTATCTGTGAATCGCAATCTGATGAAGATGTATTTTGATAAGGCTCTTAAAAAGAAGATACCGTATAAGTTCAGTCCAATTTTGTGTGACTTAAAGTGGTTATATTTGTATACTCAAGTATTTTACTTTTACGGGAACGAATTGTCCACCTTACATTGTACCTTGATTCTTCAGTTTGATACAAAAGCTTATTGTGTTCAATAGTTTCATGTGGTTGCTGATGGCTGTGTAAGAGGCCATGTTACTGTCCCTTTTGTCAGAAAAGAACTCATCTCTCCTTTAATTTTCACAAACTGTCGTTTAAATTCCAAGCCATCCCCCTGAAAAAAAAACCATAACAGAGCAAACTGGTTATTATGAATCAGGTCTTAAAAGATTGAATTCTTTAGGATTAACCGAAAAATAAGTCAATAGTTCGTTAACTTGTTGAACAACAGGTATAACATCAATGAGTAAACCTGTCAATAAAGATTATTTGCCTTATTCTTTTTTTTAATACACGCTGTTCTAAATGATTTTTGTTAATATTAACAATGTTTTGGTTATTTTTGAATAAAACTTTTTTAATTTCAACAGATTCAAGTTTTGCATGTTGAAGCCTGTCCCGGAATAGGACACACAACCCTCAGAGTTTGGCACTTTACCATTCAAATCAAAGTGATTTAGTACCTTTGTGTTCTGTAAAAACGTATTTGTATGCCAAACTTTGGATCAGTATGAAGAGGGATAAGAAACGTTGCTACCCTTTAAATCAGCTAACATGTTTCAATTGACCCATTGGATGAATTTGTGAAACATATGAAGTCTGCTCAGGCAAGTGCTGTGTAGGCAGTGCCAGTTAGGGCTAGCTTTACTGAGCATATGACTTCATATGTTTGACCAACACACTCAATGTGTAGTTTGGAACAAACTAGCCGCGTAACACATTCCCAGTTTGCAAGATTCGAAGGGTAGCCGCGTTTCTTATCCCTCTACATACTGATCCCAGGCCAAACTTAGAAAGATATCAATAAATTAATTTACCTTTGAAAGTCTGAAATCTAGAAGCAAATTTTCCTGCATGTCAAGTAATGAAGTCTTGAAAACCAACGGCATATTTCTTCTGTCATAGGTGGTGACCGTCAGCTGAAAACAGGAGTAGAGACTACAACATAGCATTACATGTACATGTACCTCCACAAATACCCCTCGTCCTCTAATTCAAATATTAACTCATTAATATTTAACCAGGGCAAAGAAAAGAAAAAAAGCACCAACAAAAAATCTTGCTAATATTTATTTAAATTCTGTTCTGAAGACTCAGCCCTGAATGATCCACAAAATGGAGTCGACAAAGCACTGTGATAAAAATGTATTTTTTTAAAAAGGTTTGTTTGTTTGATTGGTGTTAAACATCGTACTCAAGGGTATTTCACTTACTATGTGACGGATTGTCCACTTCACACTGCACACAGCCTTATTACGGTGGAAAACTGGGAAGAAACCTTGTAAAAACCACCCCGGTTGCCGGAGCCACAGCATGTGACTTGACGGAATCGATCCCGTGAACAGTAACTTGAAGCAGGTTCAGTTTAGGTTTGTTTGTTTGTTTGATTGGTGTTTAACGTCACACTCAAGGGTATTTCACTTATATGACAACAGACAGAAATACAGAACATCACAAACAAATCTGCTTCCCGTTACCCTTTAGCTCTGCGAACACCAGGGCAACAAAAAGCAACCTATTTTCTCGCCTCTTAAGATCGACCGAGGAAGCCGAGGGAGTATTCTGTAGGGCCACGGCCCACCCACTCCCTCACGGGGCTTTATAAAGGAAATCCAATAGTACCGTGTGTATTACACATTATAGATCAAGGCAGAGAAAACATGTGGATGAATCATAACAGAACAGGTATCCTTTAACAATGTCATTCCTTATGTGGCTGGATATATCCCGTTATATGCGTTGACAATATGATAACGTACAAAGATTGCATGTTTCAGAATGGAACTTCGTTTCATGTCATTTAATCTAATATAATGTGTCAACAATTTAATACAAATGATAAAAACATATTTCAATATAACTATTTCGCCATGGACATAACTAATTATTGTGGGAACTGAAGCCCCTGGGCACCTATTGTATCCCGTTTATTCATTGCAATAATGTAAAAACTGTTTCTTGCTTAATGATATTTAAAGCACCAAGCGTGAATGCTGTCCGCACCTCTACATGTAGCAGTTATGGTAATACAAGGTGCGTGTTATTCTAGTCTGTCGTATTAATTTACATCGTGGAACTTTAAATTTTGTATCTGTTCGATAAGATTATAAATTATATTAGTAGAGTAATTTTTGTGTCTTTTACAAAGTGAAGGTTAACAGTATTTTCGTTATTTTGGAATAACATTTTCTTAGTTAGAACATATACCTGTTTAGAAAATTTTATATGTACATATAATATCAAGCATTTATTGATTTTTTTTAGGTCTCTGCCCAGGTCTCCTAGGCCAGTGTATATTGTTGCAATATTGTTGAAGTTGTTACAAACCAAGCCTCAGTGACTACTGTCAATTGTGGTAAAATTGTTGCAAATGTTGCAATCAGTCAACACAGGTCAATGACTTGTTTTCATACTGAATTTTCTAGAAAGCTA
>JAVFBW010169239.1:0-11224 GCA_034783835.1 Mopalia ciliata
AATAAAGACTAATTGTTAAATCCGTGTGTTTTTGGTTATACTTGCTGTCTAATCTTCCCGGAGTGAGGACAGTACAAAAGTAGACTCGTCCGAAGTTTCATTGCGTTAGGCTATTGTTCCGGCGAGTCTACTTACAAATTGAAGCGGTGGCAAATGGCTGCTGTTTGGTTGAGGATGCCACACTGGTGTGATTTTATCCCGATTTTGTTCAGATTACCATAGTCCTATATGTCGATGCAAATGAAAGCGTATACGCCATTGATCACTATAGTTGCTGTATTTTGGAAATATATATGTGATTTCAAGAGCTGCAAATAGTCTCATGAGTATGCATTTGTACATAGAAACTTCATAACTGAGAATTGGCGTTAGGCTATATATATGCATACGATTTCTCAGTTAGATCAGGACTATGACATGTTTTTTTTTTATAGATATGGTTGGTGTATTTGGTTTCTGTATTAACAATACAATAAATAAAGCACGTGCACATCTAGGCCCACATATGGAGCCCTCGCAATAGTATTGCATTCCTTCGTGAGACAGTGCGCCCCCATCCCCACTGGCTCCCTCGCGGTAGTTTCACCCAATCGGCCAAAGCTCGCGCGTCTTCGTTGTTGCGATGCCATCACTACGCTCGGCCGCAATAGATGTATGAATATGCATCACAGTAATATATTTTCTTCACCAGAAGCCTTTTAACGGGTAGCCTACGTTACGTTATGAACTGAAAACATATGGCAACTGAGAATTCCCTACACAACACCAACTATGCTAGCATTTGATTTTTTTTAATAACTAGATCTATGCCTACCGTAATGGAGACAATCGTTTAATATTTATCGGAAATGAAACCTGTGGAAATATAGGGTGGTCCTCCGATGTAATTGATTTTTTTTATCAAGAGCTGTGTTGTACTATCACCTGTATAGGATATGATTACCCCATAAAATGACGGGGTAACCTGTATAGGAGGTGATACCCCATAAAATGACGGGGTAATATAACTTGTATAGGAGGTGATCACCCCATAAAATGACGGGGTAACCTGTATAGGAGGTGATTACCCCATGAAATGACTGGGTAACCTGTATAGGAGGTGATTACCTCATAAAATGATGGAGTAACCTGTTAAGGGAGTGATTATCACATAATAGATTGCGGAAACCTATATAGTGTGTGACTTTCCCATAAAATGATTTGGTATAATGTGGTGATTACTTCATAAAAGTATCGGGGAACATATTGTAACGACCAACGGCCAGGTATATGCGTAATTCGTGTATATATAGCCGACAGGGCGCGGTTCTTTAATCAAAGGAATTTCGATTGACTTTACCGACAATGTATTTTATCAGTTCTGACACCACCGGTACTACCGGAATAATTAAGAATATATTAGGAGACTTTCTGTAAGATATAGACTCAAAGATGAGTATAAAAGTAAACTTAATAACTTTATTTGCATGAATAAATACAGTTCATTTGAGTGTTATATATCTCTAACAAGGTTCCGCTTGATAATATTTAATTATAATTTCTATCTTCTGTACTCAGTCTCTTCGAATAATCCCTAATCTCCTGTACCCAGTTCCCCACGTACTATAATCTTATCTGCTATCTCTTGTACTCAGTCCTCTTGTGTAATCTTCTATATGCTATAGCAAATACTTCATGTATTGTTATCTTATCTTCTTTCTCTTGTACTCAGTCCTCTCAGTTATCTGCTATCTGCTATAACAAATACTCCACGTATTGTTATCTTATCTTCTATCTCTTGTACTCAATCCTCTCCGTAATATTCTATCTGCTATAACAAATACTCCAAGTATTGTTATCTTATCTTCTATCTCTTGTACTCAATCCTCTCAGTTATCTTCTATCTGTTATAACAAATACTCCAAGTATTGTTATCTTATCTTCTATCTCTTGTACTCAATCCTCTCAGTTATCTTCTATCTGCTATAACAAATACTCCAAGTATTGTTATCTTATCTTCTATCTCTTATATGTGTCCTTTAAAGCATACTACTTGAACGGATTATAAGGGCTGGAATGTTACCTCTATTCTAGGTTGAGTATTTTAGTCTATCCTTATTTGTCGTCTTGAGTATAATGTGCCATACTTTACTGAGTGATGTCTCGTATGAGAGACGCTACTGGAATTAATTAAAGTGGTTGGAACATTGCCTATTGTCTAACTTGAGTATTTTACCTGGTCTTTATTTATCATCTTGAGTAAAACCTGAACGTAACTGAGTACAATACCTTCCCCTACTAGTGGCATAAAACTATTAGAAGTCTGTTCAGAGGAAACAACTTGGGTACTCCCTGTATTGTTTCTATAGACTATCAGTTCAGTGACACTGCATTGGATTGAGTATTTACCCATGGATTATAGGTCAGGGTATGTTAAAAGGTAAGTTATATTGAGTATACCAGAGTGTTGATTCTTACCCACCATGTGATGCTCCTCTGTGTAAATGTATGTAACTATATCAGTCTGTTCTGTTAGAAACGGCTTGGGTATTCCCCTTACTGTTTCTGTGAACTATATTAACTACAGTGCCACAGCATTGGATTGAGTATTTACCCGTGGATTATATGTCAGGGTGTGTTAGAAGATACATAATATTGAGTATGACCAACGTATATGCTCTCCCTTACTAGTGTATGTAACTATATCAGTCTGTTCTGTTAGAAACGGCTTGGGTATTCCCCTTACTGTTTCTATAGACTATATTAATTACAGCGTTACTGCATTGGGTTGAGTATTTACCCGTCGATCATATGTCAGGGTATGTTAGAAGGGTTGAATGTTTATCCAAGGGCTAATTCAATGTTTAATACTCTCCCGTACTAGATACACATAACTATAATAGTCTGTTCTGTTAGAAACTGCTTGGGTATTCCCCTTACTGTTTCTATAGACCATAGTAAGTGTCACTGCATTGGGTTGAGTATTTACCCGTGAATTATAATGCAGGGTAGGTTAAAAGAGCTGACTGCTTAGGACTGGGTTACTTCAAACTTCTCATTAAATGTTTACCCTGTTGTTTTATGTCGGGGTAGGCTGGAGCTCTTTACCTAATTTATTTCTTCTGTCAGTGGATCACTGGTAACTGGTTACTGTCCCTCAGGTAGTGTCCGGACTTGCAACGAGAGTTCAAGTCCCAAAAATCTGGTTGATCGCCTCCTTTTATACCGTCTTGCACGCGCAAAATAGAACTTTGAGAACGTTCCTGACGTCAGAGCAGCACGTCATTTTATTGGAAGCTGCCTTTGTAGGGTGTTCCCATCATTGAGGCTCCCCCCTTGTGTAATATGGAACAGCCGATTAATTATCAAGTTTTCCTTGAAAGTGACACCTAGACAAATTAAAGTAAGCTTGTCTTGGGTTTAGGAGTTTTCTAAAGTAGGTAGTTACTGTGTACAGCTGAGTACAGAGAGCTGCAGCCGATTATAGTATTTTCTCACCAGGCGGGTTGACACATGGCGGCACATTCAACATGCTTGCATTTGTCAAAAGCAAACTGGCTACGAGATCAGAAATCAAGTAAGACAAGGTATGTTTTAAGACTTTATGTATTTATGAATAATTTGGTGTCTTTTAGAAAGTGAAGCTTAACAGTATTTTCGTTATTTTGTGATAACACTTTCTTAGTTAGAACATATAAATTTGCAGGTTGGAAACCGTCCGGGAATCGAACCCACGACCCTCAGAGTTAGGCACCGAATCGAAGAATGCCGGGTGGCTGAGTGGTCTAGGTAGCCTGCATTTACGGCTGGTGATTCGGTGCCTAACTCAGAGGGTTGTGGGTTCGATTCCCGGACAGGTATCAACCTGCACAATTTTCTGAACAGGTATATGTTCTAACTAAGAAAGTTTTATCCCAAAATAACGAAAACGTATTTAGTTAGGTAATAGCATAACATATGAAAGATTGAACAATAACGTAAATCGAAACAACAACAACAACAACATAGTAACGAAATGTCAAAAGTCAAAAATAGTTCTTGGAGGCTTTTCTCAACACTACCCCCTTTCTCTTTTATAGCTGTCCTCAGCTATGCTTTGTACAAATTAAATTCACCAAACTATTTACATGTCACAAGGATATTCACATTTATTTTCACTTCATCTATTTCTCTCTGGTCGTGGGATTAACTTTATTGTATCGTTTGGGTTGGTCATGGTACCGAGACCGGCTGTAGCGACTTCCTCTGTGGAAGGGGGTCGTAGAGCAATTGTCCATCTTGTGTCGAGGTTGATCGCGTCTCTCATCTTCTGACACTGACATTGGTTTATTTTCTTTTTTGGATTGGGTTGGTTCCAGCTTTAGTATCTTGTGGACAATGCTAGGGACCTTTCCAGATGGAGACTCTGGTTTCATTAATGTGATGAAACGATTTTGTATTGTCTTGAAAACCCCTGTCTGTGCTTTAAGAGCATAAGTCAGACCGGTGTTTGTGTCTATAGAGCCTTGACGCACTGCCCTAAGTGCAGCCGTCTGTTCTGTTACATGTTGGTCAAGTTTACCAGCAACTTCAGTGAAAACAGTTAGTGCTCTTACCATCCTTGACAGTTGCGCGGATACTCCATTGCTTGCCTCAACCACATCCTGGATGCCAATGGCAAGCTCTCCTTGTCTGTTGTTGTTCGAGGTCATGATTCCTGAAATTTGGGCTAAGTTGGTGTTTGTTGCCATAAGCTGGTTAGCGATTGGCCTCAGGTCTTGTTCAGGGGGCAACGGTTGGTTTTTGACCGCTACAATAATTGCGGACGCCACTGCTTCAACGAAATTGTGTACGGCCTTTTTTCCCAATCCTGCGACAGATGAAAGTGGAACTACGTCTGTCTCTGTCTTCTTTCTCCGTTTAGTCTCTGGAATGGCCTCCTTTGATAATCGTCGCTTTGACTTATGGGGTTGTTTTACAGGACTGGCTTTTAGAGGTGATATGGGGGTGTCTAATGTGTAGCAGATCAGTAATTCCAGCTTCTGTCGGATGTAGTTGGACTTCGACGTTTTCTTGTGACGGTCAGTTGGTTTTAACTGGTTCCGGCAGTTAGTTGTCACTGTAATTGGGATCAGCATTCCTATGAGGGTGATGGTGATGGGTGTTGATGGTTTAATTTCTGGTTCACAATCTATTTCAATTACTTCTATATGGGACTGATCGGTGATGGGTGTCGCCGTTGTTGGAGCAGAATTTTGGTAAGAGGTGGTTTGTTGACTTGGTGGCTCGGATGATGGAAGGGTTGTTGGAAAAAACTGATGCAACAGGTGAATGTTGTTTTTGAATGGTTGGGGATGGCATTATACTAGTGATTGATCGCTGGAGCTCAACAAGCCCTTGCACCTGAGACAGAATGTTAGGGTGTTGTCTCAAGACGACCAGCATCTCGTCAGCATCAGTGATTTGGGGTGTTGTTATCACTTGTGGCTCGGCTGTCAGATTGGCTTCCTCATTCTTTGGTATACACTTTGGTAGACTAGTGTCGTATAATGAAATAGATTCTACCTTACTTAGACTCACTGCTCACACATTCTTTCAGGGAAAACTCTCAAGTGCCAACTGAGTTACATTTAATTTCAGGCCCTGGATATTTTAGCTCAAAATGCTTATCTATGTCTGACTTCTTTAAGACACGCTTGTCACACAGGTTGCAGGCGAAAGGAGTTTGGGATCTATTCCTGTTCTTAATTATGTAGTGGCGGGTTGTTTGTTTTTTATCTCCTTTATATCCGCACTGGTTGCAAGAATAGACAGCACCTCGTTTCTGAAACATCTTCTGGGCCCTCTGTGACATTTTATCAATCTGCCAACAAACAAAACAAGAGAATGGGTTAGGTAGGTATAAAACATCTACAATTCAAAACTTTGTTATATCGTGTATGTGCTGCTAAACCTTTAGAGCTTTCTTTTCCCATGGTAACTTCTGTATCCCCTCATATTTCTTAAGTTTATTATGATGTTTCACTCTCGGTTTCCCATTCCCATCAACTTGTATTATGTATTCTAAATCGTTGAGCCTCACAATAACTAAATGGGGACCAGAGTAGGGCATGTAAAGTTTTGTGCTTTTCCCTTTCTCACGTTTCTTTTGTAAGTACCATACGTAGTCCCCACGTTCAAATTTGTTTAGTTTTGATTTTGAATGATAATATTCTTGTTGATGCTTTGCAGAAGAGTTAAGATTTTCTCGAGCAATGCTGTGTGCTTTGTATAACCTATCCCTGAGATTACTAACATAGTCCCCATACGAATTTTCTTGTTCACTAATTTTTCCAGGTGACCTATCAATAGTCACTTCTGCAGGAATGCGAACTTCCCTTCCCAGCATGAGCAAATTTGGAGTCAATCCCGTACCTTCATGGGGTGTCGCCCGGTAGGCTCCGGCAAGACAACCTAGGTTCAAATCCCATTTGTCATGCTGGTTGTGCAAGAAAGGTCTGATCATTCGAACTAGGGTTCGGTTGAATCTTTCAACTTTACCATTACACTGTGGGTGACGGGGCGTAGTTCTCGTTTTCCGAATCTCCAATAGCTGACACAACTCTGAGAAGATATCTGAGGTAAAGTTTCTACCCTGATCACTGTGGATGTCCAAGGGGCAACCATAGCGGCATATCACTTCGTTAAGAATAACCCGGGCACAAGTTATTGCGGACTGATCCTGGACAGGAAATATCTCAACCCAGTTTGTAAAGTAATCGGTCACCACAAGTATGTATTTGTTTCCTCTTTCTGTTTCAGGAAATGGACCAAGAATGTCTGTTGCAAGTCTATCAAGAGTAGCGCCTACACGCATATCTCCTAATTGGGCTCTTGGTGACTTTGACGGAAGTTTATTTGCGCCACACAAATCACATCGTTGTATCCATATGTCGACATCATCTCTCAGGCCAAACCAATAAAATCTTTGTAGAATCTTTTCTTTTGTTTTCTTTCTACCGAGGTGGCCAGACATAATGGAGTTATGCATTTGTTTCAGCACGTGTTCTCTTAAGCTACGGGGTACCACAAATTGCCAATGAGTGCCAGTTTCATTTTTACGAACAAACTTTCTGAACAAGGTGCCATCGTGTAGTTGAAGACTGTCCCAGCAGTTCCAGTAGAATCTAGATGCTGGGCTAGAGGAGTCCACCTCTGTACCATGGGGGCGTTCTCCACTTTTGAACCAGTTAAGGAAGGTCCTAATGTCAGGATCTTCTTCTTGTTTACGTCTCAGAGTTGCCCATGAATATCCCTGCAACCATGGGGTATCGGTGATCTTCCGAATTGTGTGGCTGGGGTTTGTTTTAGGCCACAGAAAGCTTAACATAGAGGAAAGAAAGATCCAGATAATTCCTGTCATCTTGCGAATGCTATCAATTGTTTTGGTAATTAGACCTTGTCTGGATACACAGGATTCGCTGGAAATTTGTCTGATTTTCTCTTTAGTGTCGGGAATTGGTACCAGGTTACTTTCCATCTCAACAGATCTTTTGTTACATTTTCCACATGGACCACATCTAAGGGTTTCTTCCTCAGTAGTCTCCGGATAGCGAGATAGGGCATCTGCATTCTGGTGCTTTAGGCCAGGTCGGTGTTCTATGTTGAAGTTAAATGCTGACAGAATTTCGATCCATCGTGCAATTCTGTTTTTCGGTTCTTTAAGGCTGAAAAGCCACTTTAAAGCTTGGTGATCTGTCCGAATTGTGAATGTTCTTCCAATCAAATAATGTCTGAAGTATTCAGTAAAGTGTTTTACGACCAGAAGTTCTTTGTCGGTGACACAGTAGTTCCTTTCTGCTTTGTTGAGAGTTCTACTAGCATAGGCTATGACACGTTCTCGTCCATCTTGGATCTGGCTCAGAACTGACCCAATGTTCACATCACATGCATCAGTGTCAACAGTAAATTGACAGTCATCTCTAGGGTATCCCATAATGTCTGGTCCTGTCAAAGTGAGTTTCAGGTTCAAGAATGCGCTTTCACATTTGTCCGTCCACTTGAATGGAATGCTCTTTTTGGTGAGTCCAGTTAGGGGCTGCACCATTTCTGAAAACCCTTTAACAAAACGTCGATAGTAACTTCCAAATCCCAATATACCACGGACTTCTGTCACTGCTTTTGGTGTTGGCCAGTCAAGAATCTTTGACGTCAGCTGGGTTTGGTAAAACTCCCTTTGATGAAATGACATGCCCTAAGGATTCTACCTCCCTTTTGAAAAGATGGCATTTTGATGGCTTTAACTTGAGGTTGGGTGAACTTATTCTATCTAGTACGTCTTTCAGGCAAAGGACATGCTCATCAAATGATTTTGAGGAAATTATGACATAGTCAAGGTAAATCGAACATTTCCCCCATTGCAAGCCAGCAAACGCTAATTCAACACAATGTTCAACACAGGCCGGTGAGTTTTTTTTAGACCAAATGTCATTGTGACATACTCAAACAAACCATATTATGTTACGAACGCTGTTTTAGGAATGTCTTCTTTTTTAACAGGGACCTGGTTGTACGCAGACGTCAAATCAAGTGTCGAAAACCAAGTAACACCTTCAATAGCGTCCAGACAATCCTGTGTACCTGGTAAGGAAAAGGCATCCGTTTTAGTTACTGCATTAAGGCGTCTGTAATCTACATTTGGACGGATTTCCCTTGTTTTTGTCTTCACAAGCACTATAGGCGATGCCCAAGGCGAGTTTAATGGTCGAATGCATCCTTACTTATCAAGTTTTAAAGTGCTTTTCTGTCTTCCCCCCCTCATATGCTAATGGGATTCGTCGAGGTGGCTGTTTGATTGGTCTTGCATCACCTGTATCAATAATATGCTCAACCAAGTTGGTTCAAAATCGTCATTGGAAAACACGTCACTATAGCTGAGCAGAATTTTTTCTAATATCTTGCCTTCTTCTGAACTGAGTTGTCCTGTACTTTCCCTATACATGTCCGATATATGCTTGGGAAATGGAAGATCCTGAAGGGGCTTTTCTGCCACTGTGGGAGACCTGGTTGGAATTTTGTCAGATTGTAGTCTTCTTGAGGTTTGGGGTTTATCAGTTTCAGAGGTTTGCTCATTTTCTACAACCACTTTCACATCAGATAGAAGAATCTCTGCATACCCAAGACAGGTACCCTTCTTAATTTGCTTCAAAGTCTGAAATGGATTTAGAACACGAACTGGTACCCCCTTGTCTCTACTCACTTGAACCAAAGTAGGGGCCAATATAAGACTGTGTTTGTCTGCAAGATGTGAAATGCCTTCAACGACAAATTCCACTGGGTTTAATAAAGGATAGCCAATATCAATAGATACTTCAACTATAGCTTCAGTCATCCCTGGTATGTCAGTGTCGGACATTACAACGGCACGTCTAATCCCTGGAATAGGTACCTGCTGTAGTGGTATTCTCACTTCGTTCAAAATCATAGCACCATCACCCAACAGTATATCTGCTGGTCCTCCTGGGCCTCTCTGTAATACATCAATTCCCAACAGCACATCATCCTCTATGTCTGCTACAAAAAATCTTTCTCAAGGCACAAGGCCTCAAGTTGAATTTCGAATCTGCTCTTCCTACAAAATCAAGAGATCTCCCATCTGCACATGAACGTTTACCATTTCTATGTTGTGCTATTTCTGGTTTGTTAGTTACTGGTATCTGATATTCGTTCGGAAACGATTGTCTGGGTAGCACCCATGTCAACAGTGAAAATAGTTGAACCGGTTCGGGGGCTTGTATTTTGTAATTCTCGGATTCTCACTGAAAGGGATTTGCTCAAGCTTTTCGATTCGTTCAGAGAATAACTTCATCATACTTTCAAACCTATCATTGATATCCCGGATTTCACAGGAGGTGTTGCTGTTAATCTTCAGCTCGTTTGAGTTTTTCTTCTCCTGCTTGTTGTAAGCCTGTGCATGATCAGATTTAGGCTTTGTTGGTTTTTGAATGTTGCTGTCTATTTCTGGTCTACTTTCCTGGAACTTGGCAGCTCTGGTAGGTCTCCTTGAATCAGATGTCCGTGAGTGTCGATTCGTTTCCTGGAAGTGGACAACCTGATAGACTGCTTCATCAATGTCGACAGGTTCCTTTATGTACTCTACGTTGAATCTAGCTGCGTCATCCAATAATCCGTCCAAGAACCTCCTCAGCAGGTCTTCGGTCCTAGTAATCTCATCACGGTTTGCATGAGCTTTGTTGTAGAGCCGTTTTAACTCTGAGGCATATGATTCCACATTTTCTCCAGACTTCTGGCTTCTGTTACTGAATGCAGCCCCGTAAGCCCTTGGAGTCTCTATTCTTCGAAACTGGAATCGCAATTCATTAACAAGTTTGTCTAAATTAATCCTGACGTCTCTAGAGAGCTGCCCATAAACAAATTCTCCGGCTGTGCCTTGTAAACGGGGTAAAAGTTCACTAAGCTTGTCTACTTTAGACCATTTATTCATTCTAGCTACATCAGAAAAACGGTTGTACCATACGTCCCAACTTTCAGATCCTGTAAATGCTGGCAGCTTGGACCCAAATGATTTATTAGATGATGATGTCCATTTGCCAGGATTCCTTTCACCGTCAGTTGATTCATCGTCCTCCTCGCTTGAAGTGTCCTCAACAGTTGGTGTTTGTCTGCGTGTGATTCTTTCGTTATTTTGGGATTTTTCCTGTCGGTTTTGTTCTGTTTGAGTTTTTGTATTGGCTGTTCTGACCTGAAAAGCTTCACTCACTGCATGCTTTAAGGCACTTGTTGCTTCCTTCATGGCTTCCTTCACCATGTTATTGATAGTAGATTGTATCTCCATATTGTTTCCAATGTTAATTTGCTCGTCCGCCATACTGGGAGTTTGTTGGTCTACATTTATGCTTTCCTCTGAAAAGATCTCCACTTGTGGGGGTTCCTGGTGGAACCCATGAAAATGATCTGTACTTCTTCTTTTTGAGCTTTGTCTGATGTCTGTATCTCCATTCCCACATCCATCGACAGTGCATGACTTTCTAGTGTTTCGACGACTTCTGCGTGGTGGTATATTTTCCATGGTTTTGTGGTTCGTATCACAGGATCCAAAAATAGTAGAGGATCCCACTTCTGACACCAAGAATGTAACGACCAACGGCCAGTTATATGAATTTATAAATGACAGTGATCGGTCAGGATGCGCCGGATATTTTAATAAACAAAGTTTCAGTTAATTTATCCAGTTATGCAATTAATCAGTTCTGACACCACCGGTAAT
>JAVFBW010169250.1:0-31084 GCA_034783835.1 Mopalia ciliata
CCCCCCCCCCAAGGGGAACTCTTTTGTACATAACTAAAATAAAAGTTTAAGTTACATAAGTGAAATCCTTTTCCACATATGTGAAATAGTTAGGTTTTGGTGTTTTATTTTACTTATGAGAAAAAGAATTTCACATATGTTGGAATGAGTTCTACATAATTATGTTGAAAGGAATATATATAGGCTAGATGTCGTTCACAGATAAATACAAACGAACAAATGATTTTTCCATCCATATTTCAGTATACCAAATGGTAAGCTTTTGAGTAATATAAGTAAGCCCAACCCAGACCCACTTTAAAAGAAAGTCATGGATTGGGCAATGTATGCATGCTGTTTCCATTTCGTATAAAATAGACAATTTCGACGAAATACAATGATGACCTGCACAATTCAAATGGGTACTAATCTGTCTAACAACACTTTTCTTTTGATTTAATTGATCCCGTCTGTCTCCTAATAACTTAATAATATATTATATAAAAACCTTTTTGACGCCAATGCAATAAATAACTTTTTTCTTGGGGGTTTTTTTGTTCTTTTTTTTTAATGATTGAACACCTCCTTAGATCTTTATTTCCACCAATTATTTCCAGCTCTATTTCAATAATTTGTATTCATTTAGCGAATAAAAAATACTTGTACTTTGCATTGTAAGTGCTGTGACTAGATTTAAACCTAAAATATATGCCAACAATTTCAATCTGTTTTTTACTGTTTAATGAATTCAAACAAAAAGCAACGGTACATGGTTAATTGGTTCCAATTTCATCTAACTTGGCAGTATAGACAAAAGACTCCGGAATCTCTTCGCATCCCCGTTACTTGCTGCCCGGAAGAAATCCATTAACGGACCTGTTCATTTCATATCACTTCCACAGGGTTTTTTTATGATCCATTCAGAAAACTCACGCACTACATTTTCCGATGACAAAAAAATGTTAATTGCAGTTTTCTTCCGGTCCAATAACTGCTAGAAGGCCTCATAAAAAGTCTTAATTCACAAACAAGTAGTTCATCAACTGTAAATATTGTCGTTAAAAGCCATTTTCAGATAATATTGATCTTAAACTTAAACATCATATGGTGGAAAACAGAAAGCTTTTAAACATGTGTAAACATGTTTATCTTGAATGATGATCGCTTATCGTGAAATAAAATTTAACATATTTTTTAAGAATTTGCCACAATCTTTAAATGGATTTTACAGTCTTACAATTTATCTTCAAAATATCGCGCTGTGCAAATAACAGAAAGCATTTTATTGTATAAATTGGAATTTCTTCTTCGTCGTCTCCTCGTTTCCTGTATGATGTTTGAGAGTACATACATCTTCATTGACACCAATTATTGCCAACGTCTGAAGCCGGAGAACGTCCAGCGCTAATCTCATTGGACAACCATCAATCACACAAGAGAGCCATCAGTAAAATATCTTCCTTATGCTTCCTGTTTCAGTTTTCGTTAAACTTAAAGTGGGACATTTCCGAATGCTATTTTGTATCTCCATTTTGATTAAACACAAGTTTGTGACGTGGAACGACAACAAAATACACACAAGCACAGGGGAAAATACAAGGTGCAATAAGACAGATGTTATATATGACAATGCTTGACCCCGCGAAATAAAGGCTTATGTTTCGTGATGCTCATAACCCGTGGGGGGATCAATGTACAAGGACAGGCAACAGAAACCCACACGAACCACCCACAGCCGTTTTACTCTGATTAAACCTCTAATTTTAATGAATTTGGCAATCTTACAATTTAGCTTCAAAATATCGCGCTGTGAAATTAACAGAAAGTGGGTCTATTCAGCTTATGGGCTCAAAGCAGTC
The DNA here is from genome assembly GCA_034783835.1 of Mopalia ciliata. Lineage (NCBI taxonomy): Eukaryota > Metazoa > Mollusca > Polyplacophora > Chitonida > Mopaliidae > Mopalia > Mopalia ciliata. Next base: position 1,839 of record JAVFBW010169250.1, read on the forward strand.
TTTGCTTTGTTTTCATTCTTTGGTCGAGGTTTTGTGTCGTGCTTAAATTTATTTTATTCGTATGATAAATTGTCAACGCATCGAGCCGGGTAAAGTTCGTCTACACCACTTGTAACGCGCAACAACAAAATACACAAAAGCATAGGAATAATACAAGGTGCAATAAGACAGATTTGAGCTGGACCCTGCTACTATCTTTCGTGTTGCTAAATACCTGAGCAAGGTTCGGGGTAACAGGGCATGCATCGGGGTGCTCTCACTGGCCACGCATAGCTGTCTTTGCTCTAATAAATGTCTATTTGTGAGAAGGGTACGAGCTAGTTATTTTCCAAATGCACTAATCTGTGACATTTACTCGATGAGTTTAATGACCATCGATATATCTCCGTTCATTAACAGCCGCGTACACGCAAACGCTTCTAGTTATTATAGCTTTTTATTCTTCGGTAAGGAGGTAAAAATCAGTGTGATAACTGGCCAGTAAATTTATATTTGAAAAGAAACATTAAAAGCAAGGAAGTTATAATGAGAAGTCCGGACAATGAATTCACAGTTAATGACTCTTTTACAAATTTTCATTATTGAGCTGTCGGTAAAAGTTGCCCAATTGGAATTGAGCCTGGCAAAGTGCCCTCTGGTAAAGTACTGTGACAAAACATTTAAATATTTTTTTATACTGCCATAATACCAAGACATTTATCAAATACTATTATTCATTTACGCTTATACGGACATGAAGTACTAGGAAACACCACAGTTACACGAGGGTTAATGCGCTCAGATTAGATAATCTATAGATAAAAGGATAAACAATGACTTGGTATGAAAGATTTGCACAACATAAAGTGATATAAATGCGATTTGAGTCCTCTCAAAAACGGTGTCTGACGTTCTTTACACATTTGCAACTTCTTCACATGCTTTTTCCAATTGCGCTCAACGGAGATCTTTTGTTCCGTGCCCCGGAAACCCGTGAAAAGGTTGAGGTCAAGAAAAAGACTTCAAGCAACGGTCCATTAGTAATCAATGTGATAAGCTTCTCCAGTCTTCGCTATTGAATAGTTGGAGTGATAGTTAAGCAAACTATAACACTGAATTCCGCGGAAGAATAAAAGCTAAATAGAAAAGTGTTCCAATTTACACATTTCCTCAGGAGACTTTCTGATTTCTGCTTTCTGATTGCGAATGTTTATACAAAAAATTACAAGGACACATTCTTCGAACGTTTAAAATGTGTTTTCTATTAACTCTCTTTGGCGGAACAAATAAATAGAGCAAATGGAGTAGGAACTAGATAGTTTCTGAATGCGAATGCTTATACGAAAACAAAAACAACGGAAGGACATCTTCGTGGAACATTGGACATTTTTAGTAAATAGCTCTCTATCATTCAGAAAGTCTTTTAAGCCAGTACACTTACCCTGTTCCATTGATTTACAGGGGTCGATTTAGTCCAGCAATTGGAGAAAAAGATGTGTATACTGTAAATTGTAAATGACAGATTTCGTGTGATCAGATCAGACGGACAAGATCACCATCGTCAGTGGAGGTAAGAGACTTAGTCGTCTGGTAGGAGTTCTAGCTCAATTGATGTGTACAGACAATTACAAAATTGGATTAAACCCCACATAAATTGTTAGGCCTTCTTGACCCACAAAGTAAAGCCCCAAGATCATAAACTTTGCCACCGGCTGCATGAACTTTTTTCATATCTAAGTCAGAAAACAATCTGCTGGCCTGTCATGCAAGGGCAAAAGCCTTGACCGCAATGCTAAAAATGGCTGTATATAAAAGTTTCAACACCAAAATAGAGCCATTGCTTTAAATAAACCCGCACCTTTTCCATTCATAGCTTTAGTTAAGCTCGCGACTATACTCTGATTTGCAAATATACACATACGGCGATCCTATTATTTCATCAAAGCGGTCGAAAATAGACATTGAGCTTCATAATTCTTAAAATGATGCAGAGTATGCACCCTTCTATGTCGTAGGCTTAGGCCTACGTGCCGGGGCTTGTGATATTTGATAAATAACAAAGGTGCGCGTTTTACACCACTTGGAAGTTTTGCCTATACCCTACCGGCTGTGTAAGTCTACTCTTAGATAATGTACATGCTTCATTTTTATCCATAATCATCAATGTATCAAACCTTGACCAGATTGATGGCCAAGTCACGAGGTTGGTTAGTAGCGAACAAAGCTCATCTTGTATGTACACCAATACACCATCGGTTTCTGTTGTATTCTTTGTCTCACGCCGGATATACGGATCTGCCCACCGTAACTATAGCTGGCTGGATCTATCTCATAGTAAAACCTGTAAACGTCAGGCGGTCACCTTCATGGCTTGTGTTGCCCTCGGAGCAACAAATACGTCATGTCACTGGGCAGTTCTCTCGGCTATTAATATTTATGATAAATTCAGTTTTTGTTTATAGAAGTGGGAAAACACTTAAGTCTAAAAACAAAATCATGCTTCAGCTTAGAACCCTCCTATAGGAACTTACTCATTTCAACACCATTTCAGTGCTTATAAAAGAGTTATATTTTCAAGATGTTAGGATAAGCGTGCTGATAATTAATGCTTTAACGTAATTTGGCATAGGATTGCTCTAGTATACCTTCTACGATAGTCTAGCATAGGAAACCAAACACACACAATGGGCTATATATACACAGTGTATTGTTTCTAAACATTTTTACAGTATAATTTCCAGTCAAATGTATATGTCTTTAGCACCAATATATACATTTTGTTGATACTTGTTGAATTTTGTTAGGTCGCTATAAATATGATAAGCTTTAGGTTACATTGATTATTGCTAGAAGGCCTCATAAGTCGTCTTTTAATTTACAAACTTAAATATAGTCGTTAAACTTCAGGGCCATATTCAGGTAATATTGATCTTTAACTTAAACATCATATCGTAGAAAACATGTTTTTTCTTGATTGATGATGGCAAATCGTGAAATAAACTGAACTATCTTTTTTAGAATCTGCCGCAATCTGTAATTAAATTTGCAATCTTACAATTTAGCTTATAAAAATTGCGCTGTGAAATTAACAGAAAGCATTTAATGGTTTAAATTGGAATTTCTTCTTCTTAGTCTCCTCGTTCCCAGTACAATGTTTTATATTACACAAAGTCTATTCTGCTTAAGTACGTAAAGCAGCCTCTCCTTTGATTTCATTCTTTGATCGAGTTTTTGCGTCCTGGTTTAAATTTATTTTAAATTGACAAAGTGTCAACGCAACGAGCGGATAAACACTGTTTAATGATTTTCCAAATGTATTAAACTGTGACATTTAATGACTATCGTTATAGCCCGGTTCAATAAAAAGAAACATTAAAAGCGATGAGGTCATAATGAGGAGCCCTGAGAATGTATTTAGATTTAACGACTTTTTCACAAATTTTCACAAATCAAGCCGTTTTGAGTTGTCGATAATAGTTTCTCTCCAAAACGGTGTCCGTCGATCTTTACAAATTTGAAGCCCCTTGTAACTTCTTATCATACTTTTCCCATTGCACCTCATCGGGGATCTTTTGTTCCGTGCCCTGGAAACCTGGGGAAAGCCCTTCAAGCAAGGTCCATTAGTAAACAACGTGATAAACTTCTCCAGTCTTCACTTTTGAACAGTTGGAGGGATAACTAAGCAAAATATAACACTGAATTCCGCGAAGAATAAGCATTCAAATAGAAAATTATTTCAAATTACATATTTCCGGGGAGAAATGATGAAAGAGCATAAAACTATTTTCTGAATGCGAATGTTAATACAAAAACTACAAGGACACATTCGTCGAACGTTTAAAACGTGTTTTCTATTAGCTCTCTTTTGCGGAGCAAATAAATAGAGCAAATGGAGGAGGAGCTAGATAGTTTCTGAATGAGAATGTTTATACAAAAACAAACAACTCAGAAGGACATCTTCGTGGAACATTTGACATTTTTATTTAATATAGTTGTTTATCATTCAGAAAGTACTTTAAGCCATTGTTTTCAAGATATTGGCAATTTTACACACCTACTCTATGTTCCATTTATTTACAGGGGGCGATTTGGTCAAGCGATTGGAGAAAAAGATGTCTTGGTATTAATACTTCACATATATATTGATTTATATTCATAATTTCGTATTTGTTTCGTTGTGCAGGTTAAATAAGAAACAATACGTGGACAGTTAAGCTCTTGGTGAATATTTAGCTTGGTCATTATTTGTTCCCTAGTAGACCAACACTGAAAGCCTTTGTACTGTAAATTGTTAATGACAGATTTCGCGTGATCCTACAAGACGACAACCTTTTGTCCACCGATAGGAGTTCTAGCTCAACTGATGTGTACAAAAATTTAGTCAGGCATTCTGGAAAAGTTAGATAAAACCCCCCAAAAATGTTTAGGCTTTCTTGACTTACAAAGAAAAGACACAGGGTCTACATACTTTGCCACCGGCTGCTCAGACTTTGTTAATACCTTAGTCAGACAACAATCTGCTGGCCTGATGTGCAAGGGTAAAATGGCTTTGTCCCCGATACATACTAGGGCGAAAAAACAAGCTTAATTGGTTTGTCATGGACAGAGTTTTTTATTGTGACCTTCTTGACCACAATGTTAAAAATCGATGTATATGTAAGTACGAGCACAAAATAGAAAGCTGTTGCTTTCAATTAATCTGCACCATTTCCTTGATATTCATAGCTCACCACTAAACTGGAATTTGAGAACATACACATTAGGCGATCCTATTGTTTTATCAAAGCGGTCAAAAAAAGAGATTAAGCTTCACAATTTTTTAAATGGGGCAGAGTATGCATCTTTCTATGTGGTAGGCCTAGGTGTCGGGACTCAAACAATGCTAAAACAGTTACGGTTTCCTGCTGCTTGTGATACTTGATAAATAACAAGGGTGCACGTTTAACACCACCTGGGAGTTATGTCTTAGTTTATACCCTGTCGGCTGTGTTAGTGTACTCTTAGATAATGTCCATACTGCATTTTGATCCATAATCATCACTGTATCAAACCTTGACCAGATTGATGGTCAAGTCACGATAATGGCAAGTAGCGAACAAAGCTCTTCTTGTATGCACACCAATACACTATCCAATTCTGTTGGAAGATTTATTCTTTGTCTACGTCGGATATATGGAAGCGCCCACCGGAACTATAGCTAGCTTGATCTACCTCATATTAAAATCTGTAAACATCAGACAGTAACCTAATGGCTTGTGTTGGCCTGGAAGCCAATAAAAACGTCACGTCGCTGGGCAGATCTCTTCGGCTACTAATATTTATAACAGTTGTTGTTTATAGAAGTGGGAAAATACTTAAGTCTAAACACAAAATCATCTCTCAGCTTAGTACCGTCCTACAGGAACTTATTAATTTCGACGCCATTCCAGTACTTATATAGAGTACTTGTGTTGCAGTCATATTTTCATTTCAATTACTAATCGACTTTCTCATTAACTAGATGCAAAGCTTTCCCAAATCAGAGGCTGGTTTAACTTTCTAATTCCACTCTGTTGTAAGCCATCAACAAAACAGGTTCGGCTGTGTCCATCTGGAAAACGATATAAATAATTAGGTTTTTAGTAAATAGCTCAATAGAGCCGTTCATGTCAAGACATAGACACAGGGATTCAACCTAACACAACAAACAGCATTTCATATGATATATTTCATATTCGCTATGTCACGCATATTTACCGTTGACATTTGCTTCGTGACATCTGGTTGACATATTAAATTATTTGCATTTGGCAATTTTTGCTTATCCTTGATCCTGACATATTGTCAGCAAATTTCGAAGTTGCATGTGCCAAAGTGTAAAGCAGGTATGCAGATAAACCGATAACCAGTTTATGGCGTACAACGAAAGATCTGGGATATTTTTCTGTCACGAGAACGTAAGAAGAAACCAAATGTGTTAAAGCATTAGTTACTACATACTCAGCCTAGACTGACAGAAATATTGTTATTAAAGTTGCACACTTCTCCATTAGCTTTGATTAAATAATGCTATGATGCTAAAATGGATGTTGATCATATTTTTCGGACATTTAATGAACAAGCCTGTTTCCGAAATTTATAGCGACACTATTATCCGCAAGTTAATTTTTTAGGAAAAATATGCCTCAGTTAAAGCTTTCAGTTGGCATTTGAGTCTTTAAATTTGATCGGACACGGTATTTATAGTTACCATTTGGTGATGATTAATCAAAAGAGCCCTATTTCATCTCAATTAAATGTGGAAATACTCTATGAGCTGAGTTTGAATGATAGCATGTAACTAACTTTATAACCCTAACCTAAAACCACTTTTAGCAAAAAACCTTTATCCTTATTATATCTTCTTATCTACCAAATAAGTTCTCCATTAGCACTGTTCTCCATTAGCTCATCTGGATGACTTAATACTTCAATTGTAGAGCCTCTATATGTCCTTGTCGATCTTCCCTGTACTTAAACGAACCGCGGTACTATAACGGAACTGACACACTTTTAGCTGTTTCTTCACTGATAATAGAAAGGAAAGGAAGTCATTTATTTACAAAACCCTTGAACCGTGAGATTAACTTCACAATTTTAAAGAACATCGAATAACTTCGGGCAATATTAACGACACATGTAGGCAGCTTAGGATTACAACATGGTCTCATTTCTCCCAGGCGCTGGAGATTTTTTTTTTCGGACAGAGAGTGAATGCTTGTAATCTTTGACGCTGGATTAGACTTTAATTCACGACTTCCGGGCTTCAATTGTTGATGATAGTTTCTTACAGAGAAATTAGAATCCGGATTTGAAAAGGGTAGTATGGTTTAGTTCTGCTACTAAAAAATCCAAATATTTTCAACGCCTACAGCGCTATTTGGCCAGAAGCATATTTTTTTAGAATTTGACATAATCTGTAATTGAGTTTTACAATCTTACCATTTAGCCTTAAAAATGTCGCAATTTTAAATTAAACAGAAGGCATATAATGGTATAAATTATTGGAGATTTCTTCTTTTAAGTCGGCTCATTCCCAGTAGGATGTTTGCGAGTACATAACTCTTCACTCGACACCCATTATCACCAATGTCTGAAACCTTGACCAGTCTGGTGATCATGTCACCACATACAAACGCCTTGGAACACCCAGCGCTAATTTCATTGGACAACCATCAATCACACAAGAGAGCTACAACTACCAGATCTTCGTCACGGTTCCTGGTCTAGTTCTCGCTTAGTTAACTTAAAGTGCGACATTTCCGAGTGCTATTTTTTAATCGTCAGTTTCATTTAACATAGGTTTTTACACAACATATAGCATAATAAGATTTGCCAACTGATTTAATAAGACTTAATAAGATTTAATAAGGAATTACATATTTCCCGGGGAAATATGATGGAGGAGCATAAGACTACTTTCTGAATGCGAATGTTTATACCAAAAATTACAAGGACATATTCGTCGAACTTTTAAAAAGCGTTTTCTATTAGCTCTCTTTTGCGGAGCAAATAAATAGAGCAAATGGAGGAGTAATTAGATAGTTTCTGAATGCGAATGTTTATACAACAAAAAAAACTAGTAAATAGCTGCCATCATTCAGAAAGTCCTTTAGGCCACTGTTTTCAAGATATTGACAATTTTACACACCTTCTCTATGTTTATTTTATTTACAAGGGGCGATTTGGTCTAGCAATTGGAGAAAAAGATGTTTTGGTATTAATACTTCATAAATATTAATGTATATTGATAATTTCGTATTTGGTTCGTTTTAACGTTATGCAGGTTAAATAAGAAACAATACGTGGAAAGTAAAGCTCGTGGTGAATATTTGGCTTAGTCATTATTTGTTGTCTCCTAAATCAACACTGAAAACCTTTAAGTATTTGCTGTCTTTATACTGTAAAATGTAAATGAAAGATTTCGCGTGATCAGATCAGATGGACAATATGACCATCGTTACCGAATGTGTCAGTGGATGCATAAGAGTCTTAGTAGTCCGGCAGGAGTTCTAGCTCAACTGATGTGTGCAGAAATTGTCTGAGGCGTTTGGGAAAAATTAGATGAAACCCCATTTCAATCTTTAGGCCTTCTTGACACACAAAGTAAATGACTCTCGTTATAGCCCAGTTCAATAAAAAAAATAACATTAAAAGCTATGAGGTCGTAATGAGAAGCCCTGCGAATGACTTTTTCACAAATTTTCACAAATCAAACAGCTTTGAGTTGTTGATAATAGTTTCGTAATTGGAATTGAGGCTGGCCAAGTGCCCTCTGGTAAAGACAATCGACTTATAAAATATATTTCTGTTATACTGCCATAATACCAAGACATTCATCAAATACCGTTTTTCATTTGCGTTAACCACTGACTATACGCCCACGATGTACTAGGACGGGAAGTATCTATATGGTGTATATCCTGATTGCCTTTCAGACACATTTCCAACGGATAAATGATGATTTTAGCTTGAAAGCTCAGGGGCAATTGAGTTCTCTCCAAAACGGTGTCCGTCGATCTTTACAAATCTGAAGCTCCTTGTAACTTCTTAACATACTTTTCCCATTGCGCCTCAACGGAGATCTTTGTTCCGTGCCCTGGAAACCTTGGAAAGGTTTACCACAAGGAAAGCACTTCAAGCAACGGTCCATTTGTAAACAACGTGATAAACTTCTCCAGTATTCGCTATTGAACAGTTGGAGGGATAGTTAAGCAAAATATAACACTGAATTCCGCGGAAGAATAAGAATTCAGATAGAAATTTATTTCAAATTACATATTTCCCGGGGAGAAATTATGGAGGAGCATAAAACTACTTTCTGAATGCGAATGTTTATACAAAAATTACAAAGACATATTCGTCGAACGTTTAAAAGGCGTTTTCTATTAGCTCTCTTTTGCGGAGCAAATAAATAGAGCAAATGGAGGAGGAACTAGATAGTTTCTGAATGCAAATGTTTATACAAAAAACAACTTCAGGAGGACATCTTCGTGGAACATTTGATAGATTTAGTAAATAGCTGTCTATCATTCAAAAAGTCCTTTAAGCCATTGTTTTCAAGATATTGGCAATGCTACACACTTAGTCTATGTTCCATTTATTTACAGGGGGCGATTTGGTCCAGCAATTGGAGAAAAAAATGTTTTGGTATTAATACTTCATATATATTGATGTGTAGTGATAATTTCGTATTTGTTTCGATTTAACGTTGTGCAGGTTAATTAGAAACAATAGATCAACACTGAAAGCCTTTAAGTATTTACCCGTTAATTGTAAATGGCAGATTTCGCGTGATCAGATCAGATGGACAAGATGACCATCGTTAGTAAAGTCTGTCAGTGGAAGTAAGAGACTTAGTATTCCGGTAGGAGTTCTAGCTCAACTGATGTGTACACAAATTTTCTCCGGCTTTTGGGAAAAATTAGATAAAACCCCAAATCAATTTGAGGCCTTCTTGACCCACAAAGTAAAGGCACAGGATCTATAAACTTTGCCACCGGTTGCACGGACTTTTTTAATACCTAAGTCAGAAAGAAAACAATCCGCTGGCCTGCCATGCAAGGGCAAAAGGGCTTTGTCGCCGATCCGTACACTCTTGAGCAAAAACCCAAGCTTTGTCGGTTTGTCCTAGACAGTGTTTTGTATTTTGACCTTTTTGACCGCAATATTAAAAATCGCTGAGCACAAAATAGAAAGCCGTTGCTTTCAATTAAGATGCACCTTTTCCATGATATTTATAGCTTTAGATAAGCTCGCCACTCTACTCGGATTTGCGAATATACACATTAGTCACTCGTCTATGTCGTAAGCCTACGTGTCGGGGCTCAAACAATGCTAAAACAGTTACAGTTTCCTGCTGCTGTGATACTTGATAAATAACAAGGGTGCACGTTTAACACCACCTGGGAGTTATGTCTTAGTTTATACCCAGCCGGCTGTGTTAGTGTACTCTTAGATAATGTCCATGCTGCATTTTGATCCATAATCATCAATGTATCAAACCTTGACCAGATTGATGGTCAAGTCACGATGTTGGCAAGCAACGAACAGAGCTCATCTTGTACGCACACCAAAACCCCATCGATTTCTGTTGGAAGACCTATTCTTTGTCTCTACGCCGGATATATGGAAGCGTCCACTGGGACTATAGCTGGGTGGATCTATCTCATAGTAAAACCTGTAAACGTCAGGCGGTCACCACAATGGCTTGTGTTGCCCTCGAGGCCAATAAATACGTCATGTCACTGGGCAGCTCTCTCGGCTACTAATATTTAGTATATATAGTAATATAGAATACATTTCCATGTACACGATAAATTAAAACAATTGTAACGTTAAAGCACGGCTACACTGTTATTTCAGTCTAAAAAACAAATCTCTCAAATTATGTCTTTTGTCACAAATACAATCCCATCCGTATTACATATTTATCCTTAGTCTGTGCTTTTGTGAGTAACCAATTCTGCAACATTTGTACACAAATCAGTTAAACTTTTGTTGGATTAAGAGTTTGTAAAATATTAGCATTATTATGAATAGTGAACTGGCTGTCTCACTGCAGCGTGTCTCGAATAGGAGCATGCACCCATCGGAGAAGCATTGTGGCAGAAAAATCAGACGCATTTGACAACTTCGAAGGAGTTCTTAAGACCAGTAATTATTTACTTATGCTTTACTGTCTAAACAATAAATTTAATTAATAATCGACTTTCTCAGTTAAAACACACTAGGCGCAAAGTTTTCCCATAAGCAAAGGTTCGTTGAACATAGACATAGGGATTCAACCTAACACAACAAACAGCATTTCATAGCATATATTTCACATTTGCTGTGTCAATCATGTATACAGTTGGCATTTGTTGCATGGCGTCTGTCAGGCAATGGCTAGGTTTACAAAGAGTTTCATATCACCTCAATTCGAGCATAGTACTCCAGTTTATAAAGAATAATAAATGATTTGTATGTGGCAATTTTTGCTTATTCTTGATCCTAACATATTGTCAGCAAATTTCGAAGCTGCATGTGCCGAAGTGTAAAACAGGTATGCAGATAAACCGATAACCAATTAATGCAGTGCAGCGAAACATCTGGGATATTTGTCTGTCACGAGAATGTAAGGAGGACCTTAATGTGTTAAATCATAAATTACTCCATACTCATTCTAAACTGACCGAAATATTGTTGTTAAAGTTGCGCACTTCTCCATTAGCTCATCTGGAAGACTTAATACTTCAATACCTAGAGACACTGTACATCACCAATGTGTATTCACTTCTCTTATTTGTAGGAAGGTTTTGCCACCATGGTTGCCTTACATTTTCCTTTCGGGCTTAATGACAAGACCTCAAATTTCCAAAATATTTATAGCAAATTTCCAAAGTCCAGTAATCAGAAACTACTTAACATTCGCCCATAGCACTGCTTGGGGGAACTAAAACTGTAATTTAGGATTGAAAAACAATTTGTTATTAACGTTTTGCCTCGAAAGTGTCTCTTATAGGAATTTGAGCGTGTTTTGTTTTGGTAGCTCTTTACTAAAACCAACTCATAAAGTCCTTAAGGGGTTTTAATCTGTAGTGATTTGTAGGTCGAGAATTGGATCTCACTACAGGATGTGCGGGTCATTGACCGTGTGTGTGCTACACTGCATGTTCTAAGTCTTCGTCACAGTAGAATTACACTGTTTAATACCAAACATACTTAAAAATCCTCATACTATGATGCTACAATGGATGTTGACCAGCATAATTGTTGTTCACCCAATCAATGAACAAACGTGTTTCAAAAATTTATAGCAACACTATTATCCGCACATCAACTTGTTAACATAAATAAATGTGGGAATACTTTATGAGCAGAGCTTTAAAACCCTAACATAAAAACACTTTTATCAAAAAAACTTTTATCCTTATTATATCTTCTTATCTACCAAATAAGTTGGCTATGCGGGCGAACAAGATTGTTGTGTTGGGCAGGACACGAGAACAAGATTGTTGTGTTGGGTAGAGTACAAGAACAAGATTGTTGTGTTTGGTAGGACACGAGAACAAGATTGTTGTGTTGGGTAGGACAGGAGAACAAGATTGTTGTGTTGGGTAGGACACGAGAACAAGATTGTTGTGTTGGGTAGGACACGAGAACAAGATTGTTGTGTGGAGTAGGACACGCGAACAAGATTGTTGTATGGGGTAGGACACGAGAACAAGATTCAGAAGGAACTCAGATGAGATTTAAGTGGGTGAGGGATGTAACATCATAGAACAAAGCAGAAAAAGGACAAAACTGCACAAGTTTATATCTCTCACATGATGTAAGCTCAGTGCTGTTTATGGCCGATACATGCCCAATTACGACCCGACATTGGCAATCTTCCAACGATTGTGTAACAAAAAGGATATATCTCCACCCATTGTCAAACTTGATAACACGTTTATCGATGGCTGTATACAGCGAGTTAAACTTATCAATACAATTAATACAAATTACTTGGCTGTAACCACTCCATCAAGAAAATACCCTATCATTGGATTTGTGACAAATTAAGTCCAGATGAACTTTCATGAGAAAACGAAGCCTTGCTACCGGGAAGCGTTTGCCTATATGACATGTATGTGGCTTTTTTCCTTTTTTTTGATATTTTTAGTTGTATATTTTAGAGAAAAACAAATTTGGTTTACAAACTTCAACAACTATACCATTAGAATCCATGGCCATTGTGCTATAATTCACCTCATCATAGCTGAAGATACATCATACAATAAAAACGATCAGAGTTAGACATACGTCTGTGCTAGCTGTTATTGGATTAAAAATTACTTGCATTAGCGAGGACCGTATCTGGAATATTATATGACGTTTCTCTGCATAAGATACCACCCCGTAATAAACATTAGGCAAAGACGTCAAAACACATTTTTGCTGATCGGGCTTGTCGCCTTTACCGCCCAATTGTCCTGAAGCTTTTAGCAAACATTACCTTGGAGAACTACGATGTTAGAATATCATGGACGGTTATGATAGTTAATGTGTTTTTGTCACTTATGTGAAGAGTGGCGAATCGGTTGACAAAATTATCACACGGCCAGTTTTATAGCCTCTGTGTGTTTTTGAGTCAAATAATCTCCTAATCTAGGCCTAAACTATAACGGTTACCGATAATGGACACTGGTCATAAAACCCCTGGTTTCTGATTTTAGCAGAAACAATCGATAAAATTCGGATCTATAACATTACTTTAGTAGGGAATATCAATACTAGCTACAGCGTATGATGGATTTGTCTACTTTTAAGATAAAGTAACAGATAAAGCTTTAAATTTAGACAAATTTGTTTCAGCAAAACTAATATAAATAACGGTTGTTGAATCGACAATAACTAGCTATTAACGGCGTTACTGAAAAGATAATGGCCCCAAAACGTTTTAGTGAATCAATGCTACTCTGTCGTTAATAAAGTTATATTTTTTCGACATAACTCAATACATTACAGAGAAAAGCAAATAAAGATTACCAACGGGGTAAAATAGATAAAGATTACAAAATATTTTAGCAACCATGTAATGCACTACTATAAAACTCTTCCTAGTAAATGATACAGGTCATTAGGATCACCCAGTGGTCATATGTCACACAAAATTGTTAACAATCGTTTACTTCATTTGGGGCTTTAGACGATTTGTACGGTTAATTCAATCATCTCACTGCTGGTCAGAACAATGGGTTTGGAAAACCATCTTGGCGTCAATCATTAATAAACTGTGACAAAGAACAGAACAAGTTTATAAGCATGTTGTAATAATTCGCCGTGCAAGTTAACTGTGTGAAGCGTCGCATCAAATCGAATTTGGGTTATCCCTTGGTTTAGAGAAGGTCAAGAAGCGCCCACCAAACCTCCTTACACATCTATAAACGTAGAAGTCACATGAAATTCTGATCTGTAGGAGTTTGGACTTTTTGCAGACTTGCGTTCTTGAAAATAGATTTCATGACCTTGCCCTTGGCCCAACAGCCGTGTAATTCCACCTGCCTCTTGGCATAAAGTAAAAGAGAAATGATGTTTTTGGACATGTCTCCCCCAACATTACCTTTGTAGAAATTAATGCAGACGAACAACATAGGATTAATTGAAAATATAAGCCAACAGACCAGGCAGAAAAAAGGATTTGGAAAAAGTGTCTAATCTTCTACTGTGGTAAGTCGTTCGGGAGGATTCATTTAATCCGGAATGAGGAGATCCAGAAATCACCACGGAATTAAAAAAAAACATTATTCTTGAGTGGGCATTAGGGTGTTACTCAACCAAACAGCCACGTTACTTATCAACTAAAAGATTCGCAGGAACGTTTATGACATTTAATGTGCCAGTTCATTTAAAAGTTGTTGGATTAATGACAACGGAAATAACCCAATATATGGCTGTTAAAAGCATTGTCAATTACCATTCATTATTTTTGTTTACTCTGGATGTGCAATTGTAAGTTGTATATCACATAAATCTCACTTGAAACCAAATCTACAAAAAAAAAAAAAACGTATTGCTGATTTGACAAATAGAAGTTAAATACCCAACAGGACGAATGTTTGCTCCAGTTTCCAAATTAATATTCATAATATTTGATCCGAAAATTGATTGCAATAAAAACAATCATGTATCATTATATCTATATAGATTAGCGCAATTAATTTAGTCTTCAAACAAACGTTATTCTGTGAAATGTGCTATCACAAAGGTTTCACGAGACCTCAGAAAATATGAAAAGACTTACCTATATGTATGCAACTCGAGATTCAGATCTATTTAGAACCTTATCTTTGGGAATTTATCTAGAATATACAATCATTCGTCGTTTTTTTATTAATCGAAATCCCTGTGCCAGTATATTAATGTTCTATATTTTTACAAATCAATATGCAATTTTCTGTTATCCTTATATTAACATATTAGCGCCTATATAATCTATATGTTCTTGTCGATCGGTCCTGTACATAAGCAAACCGTGGTACGATAACTTAACTGAAGTACTTGTAACTGTTTTTCCGGGAGAAGAGAAGCAATTTCTTTACATAACCTGGGCAGAGAGTGAATGCTGATAATCTTTGACGCTGAATTATTCACCTTTAATTCACGACTTTCACGGGCTTCATTTTCTGATAATGTTTCTTAAATGTAATTCAATATAATTTAATCCCGTTTTCTATTTAGCTATGGTTTTCGTAGTGTACAAGCTATTTTTTCCAGACTAAAATCTGTTCAGTGCAGTTTTATAGCGCAGGAAAACACTTTAATCTTTTTAAAACGATATAAAATAGTCCAAAATATAGACGCCCTTTTTCCTTTCAATGTTCGAAAGTTTTACTATATTTTATCTAAACTGTAACATATTTATTGTCTTTAAAATTTATTTTTATCGATTACATAGAAATCCTGCAATCTGGCAAAATAGATGTATTCGTACCAAATACACATCAACCCAGAGAGATACCCATATCCGGACACTGTGCATCATCAATGTATATTCACTTCTCTTATTTGTAGGAGGGGTTTTCCATCTGTTTATCTCACAGTTTCTCTTCGGGCTAAATGACAGGACTTTAGATTGAAAAAAAGTATTTATAGCTGATTTCCAAAGTCTAGTAATGAGAAACTATTCACGTTCGCCTATAGCACTGCTTGTGGAAACCAAAACTGTAATTTAGTGTTGAAGAGCTATTTGTTATTATCGTTTGGCCCCGATAGTATCCCTTCTAGGAATATTAAGTGTTTTGTTTGGTAACCTTAAAGTACTGTATTACTAAAACCAACTCATATAGTCGGGTTTTTAATCTTTGGGGATTAGCAGGAAGTCGAGAAAATGATTTCGCTACAGGATGTACAGTCTCATTGACCGTTTTTGTCCCACACTGTTTACTGTCCAACCGTTTAATACCAAAACAAGCTGTGGTTATATAATGTTTTTATGCTAGAATAGATGTTGACCAGTTGAAGTATTTTATGACAATGAATGAACACGCGTGTTTCCGGTGGATACAGCGGCACTTTAATTCGCACATCAATTTGTTAAGAAAAATTAACCTTACGTTCGTAGAATTTGATCAAACATGGTATTTATAGAAACCTACGGTATTGAGAAGATTACCAAAAGAAGCCTTATTTCATCTTAATTTAATTTGGGACTTCTTATTCAGCACAGTTTAAATGATAAGTTATTACCAGATTTAGAACTCTAGCCTGAAAACACTTTTATCAATTGCTAAGGTTTGGCACATAAGCTTTCCAAATCTCTTTTGAGAGTAACAAAGTAACTGGAAAATTTGTTTTGAAAAATTAAATAATATAGCTAGCATGTACTATCTTAAGGACAGACTGTTTCAAGCATATATAGTCCCATGGTCATTACATACCAATAAGAATTTTTTTTTTATTGTGTTAATATTATTTTAACAGTTTGAGTACATCATCGTTTTATATTAAAGTGAAGTACAATTTACCATAGTGTTAAACACATATTAATTCATCGTTGATAATTTGCGGGAACTCGTGAGGAGAAATTGGCCAAAGGTCCGTTCGTAACTATATGAAATTGTATGCTCAGTTGCCTCATCTATTAATGTTAAATCCATTCAAATGTCATGCCAAACAATTCAATGAACAAATGGTCAGGGAAGATTTGAGGAAGATGGTGTGTCGTAAAGAAAATTGTGAATGTATTTTTCCCCGCGCAAGGTCCCATAAACACACAAATCATACAGCAAACAGTGTTAGGGAAGAAAATTTGGTCAATTTGTTTTTAACAAAACAGTAAATTTCTAAACATTTTCTCTTTAACAACGCGGAACATTTTCTATCATCCGACTAATGGACTGCTTTGGGCACATTTCCAGGACAAACAGAGCACGTGATTTACACCAGAACTGTCGAGGTCATCACACAACATCAAAGCACCCCTTAAGGCTTAATCTAAAAGCTGTCGGTGGAAAAAATGTTTGAAGACAAATGGAACAAAAAGGTAAAGGCTCAAAATAGAAAAGCATTGTACCTCGCGGTAGTTGACCGTAATGAAGGTGGAGTGTAATGTGTGTAATGTGCTTTAGCTTTACCTCTATTTATAAACCTATTTAGTTTTAATGTTGTTTACAATTAAAAACAAACTTCTGCCATTATCCTTCAATCTTTTTCTTTTTTTCTTTTCGTTTCTTTTCTTTTCTTTTCAAAGAAGTATAATAAAAACATCATTTTTAATTGTTATTTTTTATTATTTCCAAAAACTTTTATTCATATTATATCTATTTATCTAAAAGTTAGTTGGTTATACGGGAAAACAAGATTGTTGTGTGGGGTAGGACACGAAAACAGCATTCAGAAAGAGCTCAGATGCGATTTAACTGGGTGAGGGATGTAACATCATAGAACAAAGCAGAAAAAGGACAAAACTGCACAAGGTTATTTCCCTCACACGACGTAAGCGTCAGTGCTGATTACAGCCGATACATCTCCAATTTCGACCCGCCATTGGCAATCTTCCAACGGTTGTGTAACATTAAGGATATATCTCCAACCATTGTCAAACCTGATAACACGTTTATGAAAGACTGTATACAGCGAATTAAACTAATCAAGACACTTGATACAAATAACTTGGCTATACCACTCCATCAAGAAAATAACCCATCATTGGATTTGTGACAAATTAGGTCCGGATGAACTTTCACGAGAAAATGATTATAGTCAAGCCATGCTTCCGGGAAGCCTTTCACTGACATGCTATGTCTGGGGCTTTATTGGTTTTGTTTTTATTTTTGCTTTAGATGTTTAGCCGTAAATGGAAACTTAGAGCTTTCTGTATAACATAGATATTTGGAGCTGGGCATAAAAATTTGAAACGTTTCTTTTTCTGCCTTTTCATATGTTAATATATATTAAACAAACAGGCTAATTATTCATTTATACAAAAATATATTGAGAGCTAATAAAATATTAGCAGTAATAAAATCCAAATTTCATTTAAGCGATATAACTTTTGTTAAAACCTTAATATGGAACAAATTTTAAATATATTGCACGAAATTCAAATAATGCAAAAGCACCTGCAATCAATGCAAACGATAACATATATACAATCTGGATTCATTGTTGTGATTGCCGTTACCCTGGTATGTTTACAAAGACAGATCATTCCGGGTGGTACGGGGGTTTCAAATTATGACAAAATGGCAACAAAGTGATGTCCCTTTGCAAACTGACGTTTCCATTTACATGACAAGGTAATTTCCGGCTGATTACCTATACTTTAACATAGCGTGTTTTCAAGAATTTATAGCTTCATAATAAACACCTTTACAAAAAAATACTATTCAAACTATTGGTACTAAACATTTATCAGATATTACCTGTATCGAATGTGTTAAAATATCGTCGATTGGCCCTCCCTTATTTTGCTATTTCACTCCATCAAAGCTAATAACCTATCATTAGTGTTGTGACAAATTAGGTTAAGATGAACTTTGAGGAGATAATGATTATAGTCAAACCTTGCTTCCGGGAAGCCTTTAACATGGAGTCCGTGTCTATGGCTTCACTGCTAGGTGTTATTTAGTTAGAAACAACTTGCAGTAGCCAGGGCCGTACCTGGAATATTATATGACGTTTTGCTGCATACGATATGACCACGTGATAAACATTGGACAAAGATTTCAAAACACAACTGTGCTGCTGGGGTTTGGCTCCTTTACAGCCCAATAGTCCTGAAGCTTTTAGCAAATATTACCTTGGAGAACTACGATGATAGAATATTATGGACGGTTATGAAAGTTAATGTGTTTTTGTCATTTACCGGTATATTAAAGAGTGGCGAATCGGTTTGACAAACTTATCACATCAGTCAGTTTCATAGCTGTGTCGGATAATCTGCTAAAATATAGCCGTGACGGATAATGGGCAATGGTCAAAACCCTTGGTGGCTGATTTTACCAGAAACAATAGATAAAGGCCAGGTTTATAATATAAGTTTAGCAGGTTATATAAATACTAGCCAGACTGTATAATAGATTTGTCTACTTGTAAGATAGATAAAACTTTAAATTTATACAAATTCGTTTCAGCAAAACCGATATTAATAATGACTCAATCCATTTAAGAGAAAAACGAATACAGATTATCAAGGGGGTAAAATAGATAAAGATTACAAAACATTTTAGCAACCAAGAAACGAAGTACAATAGAACTCTCCCCAATTATGATATAAGTCATTGAGATCACATGTTAATGGATTTGACCTTTCTATGACACTTTCTATGACCTTTCTTGGCAAATCCAAAATATGTTTGTTTGATTTGGGGTTTTGGACAATTCATACTGTTACTTCAATCATCTGACGGCTGGTCAGACCAATGCGAGGAAACCAACTGCTCGACAAACAGTGACAAAATACAAGTACAGGGTGTAATAATTCTTGGTACGAGTAAAAGCTGTGTGAAGCGTCCACCAAACCTCCGTATACACCTAGAAGTCAGAAGTGATTCTGACCTGTTGCAGTTTGTACTATCTTCATACTTGAGTTCTCAAATTTAGCTTTCATGACCTTTGCCTTGGCTCATAACCCTGAAATTCCAACTGGCTAATGAAATACATTACTATAGAAATGGTGTTTTTGGACATGTCTCCCAGAGCATTTCCTTTGTAGAAATTGATACATATGAACAATTTAGGATTTAATAGACATATAGGCCAAGAGACTGACGTCAAAAGGATTTGTAAAAGTGGCCAAATCACCTCGGAAAAAAGAACTGTATCGTTATGTCGGGCTAGGTTATTACTCAACTAAATAGCCTAGTCACGCTCTGTATCTAATAAAAAATTCACTGTAACATTCTTGACATTAAATTTGCCAGTTTATCTCACAGATTCAGAATTCTCGGAATAGAATTAACCCAACATAACGCATCTGAAATCATTGTTGATAATCATCCATAATTTAATTTACTCGGATCATTGTTTATTGTATATCACATAATATTAATACTGTGAAACAGTGAGATTAACTTCACAACTTTAATGAGCATCTAATAACTACGGGCAATATAAATGACCCATGTAAACAGCTTAGGATTACAACACACTCTCATTTCTCCCAGGCACTGGATAATTTTTTTTCGAGCAGAGAGTGAATGCTGGTAATCTTTGACGCTGAATTCGGCTGTATTCACAACTTCCGGGCTTCAAATGCAGGAAATAGTTCTTACAGGATTATTAGCATCTAGCTTGGAAAAGTTCTCCAAAAATCCCAAATATTTTTATGTACGCCAAAGGCTTTAGCTCGCAACTGAAGGTCCAAGATCCCCTGTTTTATTCAATATGTTATGAATATAAGCCGTGGATCTTGCAATTTATTGTGAATCACTAGAGAGAGAAAGATCAATACACCACACCAGATATAAAGATAAATATATATATTTTTAATACACAAAGTGAGAATAAATTCAAAACTATAACTTTACAAAGTGTTCTCATGTGATTTAATCCATAAGAATCCGAAATAATTATAATAAAGAAAGTATCGGCGAAACCACAATTTAGACTACCAAAAACACTTAACCAAAGTCAACACCTGCCCTCTTTAACTCTGATCTCCAACTAACTACAAATCGTATGTTCAATTGCCAAGAAAACTTGCGGGAAATGTTACATCCAATCAGCAAAGAGCATCCCTGATTTGAATTGATCGAAAAATGTACAACTTTGCCTATCACATGATACTCAAATAGAAATTACTGAAATATATCCGGCAGCTTCACAGCACCTCCAAAAATCAATTCATTATAATTCAATTACGTTTTTGCTGAAGCTATGGCTTTTATAGTGTACAAGCCACTTTTTCGAGAATTAAACCTGTACCGTGTAATTTTATAGCACCGAATATCTACTTTTGATTTTACCTTTTTTATGGATATAAAATGTTTCAAACTATATACTGGTTTTGTCCCTCTTTTTATTCTCGATGGTTTAAATGTGTTCAGTCTAACCCGTGACATATTATTTTGTCCATTACAGAGAAACTCCGCTCTCTGGCAACATTTTCATATACTAAATATCGGTAAAAAAAATAAATGTCATCGGAACCCATAGAGGAACCAAGAGGTATCCAGAGAGGGACAAATATACGGACACTGTACCTCACCAACGTACATTCACTTCTCTTATTTTTAGGAAGGTTTTGCCATCTGGTTGTCTTACAGTTTCACTTCGGTGCTAAATGACAAGACTTCAAATTGAAAAACTATTTATATCAGATTAGCGCTTCTTAGGGGAATCAAATATGTAATTTGGCGTTGAAGAACTATTGGTCATTAACGTTTCTCCGATAGTATATCTTCTAGGAATTCGAACTTGTCTTGTTTGGTAACCTTAAAGTACACTCATTACTAAAACCAACTTTTAGCTTCTTTACGGGGTTTTAATCTTTGGGGATTTGCAGGAAGTCGAGATATTGATTTCACTACAGGATAGAGGCTTATGACCGTTTTTGTGTCACAGTGTTAGTAGTCTTCGTCACAATAGAATCCAACTGTTTAATACCAATGAAGGATTTAATTCATTGATTGATTTATTGATTGACTGATCCATCGATTGATTGATTGATTGATTGGTTATTTACGCCGTGCTTAAGGACATTTCACTTACATGACCGAGGTGTATTCCAACAAAAATCTACACTGACACAACCAAGATGTGAATCGTTCCATAATGTTGGAAAGTTAGTTTTCCTCCAGTGCGAAGTAAAGACAGCGTTGCTACTCTTGAAAAAACTGCTATTACCCAGAGGGCTTGGCAGGCTTTGATGATATAATACGGTGATACTAGAATAGATGTTGAAATATTTGAGAACAATCAATGAACACGCATGATTCTAATAAATTAATAAACACTATTATTCACATATCAATTTGTTGAGAAAAATAGGTCCTGTTTATGTTTTCAGTTGGCATTTGGATATAGAATTCGCTCGGACATGTCCTTCATATAGAGACGATTAAGAAAAAGAGCCTTACTCCATCACAATTTGATTTGGGACTACTTAATAAGTACAATTTGAATGATAACATGTAACTAGATTTAAAACCCTTTGCCTTACAACACTTTTATCTACTGTAAAGCTGGAAGGATTTTTCGCCCATCAGCTGGTAATAGCTCTCCAAGTCCCTTTAAAGAGAGACAACGCAACTGCGATAATATATTTGTAAAATAAATCACTTTAATTAGCGTTTATCTCCTTGCTAAGGGCTGACTGTTTCAATCATATAGAGTCACCTTGACATTACATTCTAATAATAAAATATTTTTTGTGTTAATGTTATTTTTTACAGTTGGAGTACATCACTATCATGTAAGTAAAGTACAGTTAAGAACAGCGTTCAACAAGTCGATCCATCATTGTTAATTTGTGCAACCTCGTGACCAGAAATTGGCCAAAGGTTCTTTCTAAACTATGGGAAATTGTACGTTCAGCTTCTCATGTCACAACAGCCCGCTCAGTTGTAGCGAGTGCGCTCCCTAAACTGAACCTGCTTCGATTTATCGTGCACGGGATCTAGTCCGCAAGTCTACCATCAGGTATATGAGCGAGTCACATGCTGTGGCTCAGGCAATTGCGGGGTGGTTTTTACGAAGTTTCCTCTCGATTTTCCACTATAATAAGGCTGTGTACAGTGTGAAGCGGGCAATACGTCGTCATTTAAGTGAAATACCCTTGAGTACAACGTTAAACACCAATCAAACAAACAAACAAATTTTATGTGAAAACAATACATTGAACAAATGGTAAGTCATCAGTTGAGGAAGACGGTGTGGCGTTAAGAATATTTTCGATGTTACTTATTTTCAAGTGCAAGGTACCATAAACAAACAAATTATACCAAAAACAACAAAGTTAGAGAATAAACTGTTTTCAGTCTATAGAAAGGATTATTTGGTCAACTTGTTTTCAGCAGAAAGTTAATTTCCATTTCAATATTTCCTCTTTTAGAACAATTTCTGTCATCCGACTAATGGGACTGGCGCTTTTCCAGGACAAACGGCGCATGTGATACATACCAGACCTTTCGAGGTCATCACACAATATCAAAATGACCCCTAAGGCTTAGTTCTAAAAGCTGTTAGTGGAAAAGTATTTGACGATTAGGACAAAAAGTACAGCCGGTAGTAGAAAACCATCATATGTATTTCTATTACGGTAACTGATTTTTCAGTGAAATGTAATGTACTTAAGCATTACCTCTGTATATTAACCTATTTAGTTATAATGTTGTTTATAATTCAAAACAAACTTCGACCATAATCGACCATTTTTTTTGTAAGGATTTACACACATTACAAAAACTAATGCAAAAAGCTTTATTCTTAATACATCTACTTATCTACAAAGTAAGTTGGTTATACAGGCGAACAAGATTGTTGTGTGGAGTAGGGCACGAGAGCAACATTTAGAAGGAGCTCGGATGAGATTTAACTGTGTGAGGGATATAACATCATACAACACAGCAGAAACATGACGTAAGCGTCAGTGCCGATTATGGCCGATACATCCCCAATTGCGAAAAAACATTGGCAATCTTCCAACGGTTGTGTAACATAAAGGATATATCACCAACCATTGTCAAACCTGATAACACGTTTATCGATGGCTGTATACAGCGAGTTAAACTAATCAAGACAGCTAATATGAATTACTTGGCTTTACCACTCCATCCAAAAAATACCCTATCATTGGATTTGTTGCAAATGAGGTCTGGATGGATAGAAAATGATTATAGTCAAGCCAAGCTTTCGAGAAGCCTTTGACCTATATACTTTGTCTGTGGCTTTTTTTTTTTTTCTCTCTTTTTTTTTTTAAAGGATTAACCGTAAACTGATTTCTTTCTGTAACATAGAAATTTAGAGCTGGGCAGCATTTATTTTTTCTGTCTTTCCATATGTTTATAGATATGGGTCAAACAGGTTAACTGTTTATTTATACTTAAATACATTGAGTTTCATATGAATTTCTTTACTACGCCGGAGGGTCACGCTAGTAACAGGGTTTTCTTGTATAACAAATGTGTCTGTATTTTCGTTACTTTGGGATAACACCTTCTTAATTTGAACAGGTTCTAGTTCAGAAAAGTTTAACCCGTCTCGGATTCGAACCCAAGGCCTTTAGAGTTAGGCGCGGAATCGCCAGCAGTAAATGCCGGCCACCTAGACCACTCAGCCACCCACCTTCAGTAGAAGGCCGGGTGGCTGAGTGGTCTAGGTGACCGACCTTTACTGCTGGCGATTCGGTGCCTAACTCTGGGGATTGTGGGTTCGGTTCCCGGACCGGTTTCAACCTGTAAAATTTTATCCCAAAATAACGAAAATACTGTAAATCGAAAAAAAAAAAATATTCAACAAATGTATCTGTTTGTTCCAAAATATGCGATAATGTTTGAGCACATAACGGTTGCTATCGGAGATGGATTACCAGATTGAGCACAAATATCGCATGTTAAACACGAAAAATAGTGACTCTGGTTTTGAATACGTCCACGGTAAATACTTGCACCACTCTCATATGAGTGAAATAACCTTAATATACCACACAACTATAGCCTACTTGATAGTATCCGCACTGCAATATCACATTCAACCAATACTAACAATACTAACATACTGGATTCACTGTGGGGATTGACGTAACCCTGGTGTAATTACAAAACCAGATCATTCAGGACAATACGGGGGTTTCAAATTATAACGCAATTATATCAGAGTGATGTCCCTTTTCTAACTGACGTTACGATTTACATGACAAGGGAGGTTATGGAAGCCGGTTAAGGTCATCGTTATAAAACCTATTTAGACGGTGAGGCGATGCGTGAAGTTGCGAAGCGATGTGCGAAGTTGTGAAGCCATGCACGAAGTTGCGAAGCGATGCGCGAAGTTGCGAAGCGATGTGCGAAGTTGTGAAGCCATGCACGAAGTTGCGAAGCGATGCGCGAAGTTGCGAAGCGAAGTTACGAAGTTGCGAAGGGAAGTTGCGAAGCTGCTTGGCAGCATCGCTTCGCTACTTTGCGCACCGCTTCGCAACTTCGCGTATCGTTTCGTAACTTCGCACATCGCTTCGCAACTTTGCGTAACTTCGCGCATCGCTTCGCTACTTCGCGCATCGCTTCGCAGCTTCGTGCATCGCTTCGCAACTTCGCGCATCTCGTCACCGTCTAACTAGGTTGTATAACGATGGCCTTAACCGGCTTCCATAGGAGGATAGCTTGCCAATACTTTTACATTGCGGGTTGTCGGTTTTCAGAATTGTTACCTTTACAAAAAAGTATATTCCAAACTAATGGAAATCGAAATTCAAAAGGTTTTATTAGCATTTAACTGCTAATTTGCAGTGTTACCTTATCGCTTATATTTAAACTCGTAGACTGGCCATATCCTTCCCGTAACGCTATAAGCGTTATTTCGAAAAGGACGTCACCCTGTTGCTATATCTTCTCATATCTCGAAACCCCTTCTTGGAAATTATTTTCTTGCAGATTTCGAATTATTCTCTATCAAATTAGAGTACATTACAAGAATTAAGACTCAAAAATGGATTTTTCTGTGAGATCAACTCTTTATTTTTTGTTATTTAATGAAAGTTTTGCATTTGGAGAAAGACAACTTGAAAAGTGTGGCCCGACTATATATATTTTGGTCGACAAAATGAAGCTGCAAATCACTTTTGTGTGTTGGATTTGTACGACAGCGTAGAGGGGCCACGTTGTGATAAATTTTCTGTCACATTATCTCGTAATTCCTAATTAGGAGATAATAAGTTCTTATTAGGAGATAAGTCTTAATTAGAAGATAATAAGTCCTAATAACACTGCGACGATAGGCTCTTATAGGGAGACGATAGGACCTACTCGGAGGACGATAAGTCCCATTGGGTAGAGGATATGTCCCAATGGAGAGACTATAAATCCTAATCGAAAGACTAAGACCCAATCGGGAGAATATAAGTACCAATATACTTTCCTGATGGGACTTAGAGTCACCTTTTGGTGATTGTATTGCCCGATTGAATGTAATAGTTTCACGATTAGGATCAATGGTTTCCCGATTGGACTTAGTTTCCCTATTGGTACTTACATTCTCCCGATTGGTACCTTTTTTCTCCTGATTATGATCAATAGTTTCCTGGTAGGGATAGATTCACTCATAAATGGCAACATACGGACTCGAATCAGTGTGCGGTACGTCTAAGAGGGATAGCAGGCTGACACGCAAATGCTAGGTTCCCTCTGTCGTGCGATTCGCTACGAATGACCAATCTTCGCGTTCGTCACGAATCACACGACACAGGTAACCTAGCATTAGGGTGTGGGCCTACTTCCCTTTTTGATGTATCTCGTATCTCGTATCTTGCCCTATATGAGTGAATCTATCCCGATCAGGAAACTATAAATCATATAAATCAGGAGAAAATAAGTCCCAATCGAGAGATTCTTAGTCACAGTCGGGAGACTATACGTAACAAAATGAAGACTATTAAAATACAATTACCAAAGGGAGACTATGAGTCCAATCTGGAAAGTATATCGGTACTTATATTCTCCCGATTGGGTCTAAGTCTTTGGATAAGGACTTATAGTCGCTTGATTGGGACATAACTTTTCCCTAATGGGACCTATCCTCCTCCGACTAGGTTCTATCGTCTTCCCATAATAACCTATCGTCGCCGTGTTATCTCCAAATTAGGACTTATTATCTTCTAATTAGGACTTATTATCTCCTCAAAAGGGGGTCTTATCTCCTAATTAGGACTTAAGATCTCCTAATTAGGACTTATAATCTCCTAATTGGGCTTCTGAAATCTGACAGAGTTCAACGTGGCCCCTCTACGCTGCCGTAGGTTTGAATGGCCAACAAAGAACAACTAACTAGACCATTAGTACCAATGGTTCGATTGGTGCCCTCTGACTTCGTCTCCTCAAAACTGAAAATATCTCGATAAGAACGATGCGACAAATGTGATGTATGTTTATTATCCCATCCCTCCCCAACAAGTCCATCAAAACCGTATTATCAAGCTATATGTGAAAACACCCATTTTCGTTTTCATTTGTTAAGATAAAAGAACGAAACAATCGACCAATCAACACTCCCCAAAATACGGGGAATCGCTTGAAATCAATACTACAAATAGCACCGTGAAAATGCACCTTTACATTGATTTGTAAACTCATTCGGTAGACTCGTTTGTTACAGTTTTCTTAATATCTTGGCATATACTATGTAATTTATCAATATCCAACTTGTAAAGTTTGTTTCCTTAGTTTTAAATTAAATCAGAGAAATTAATAGAAATTAATTTGCTATTTCATTCCATTAAGGCAAATAACCTATCATTAGTGTTGTGACAAATGAGGTCTGGATGAACTTTCAGAAGATAATGATTATAGTCAAACCTTGCTTCCGGGAAGCCTTTAACATGGAGTCCGTGCCTATGGCTTCACTGCTAGGTTGTATTGGGTTAAAAACAACTTGCATTAGCCAGGGTCGTACCTGGAATATTATATGACCCCGTGATAAACATTGGCCAAAGACTTCACAAGACTTCATCTGTTATGATCAAGCTTGGCTCCTTTGCAGCCCAATTACAATAAAGAATTCCCTTGGAGAGCTACTATGATATAATATCGTGGAAGGTTATGATAGATAAAATATTTTTGTCACTAATATAAAGGTGTGGCGAATCGGTTTGACAAAATTATCACATCAGCCAGATTGATAGGCTGTGTGTGTTTTTGGGTTGGATAATCTCCTAAAATATAACCGTTACCGATAATGGACAATGGTCATAAAACCCCTGGCTCTGATTTTACCAGAGATTTTAATAGAAATGTAGGCCTACAAACTGACGGAAAAAAGGTGTGTCCAAGTGGCCAATCTTCTTTCGTGGTAAGTCGTAGGGGAGGATTCATTAAATCCGGAATCAAGAGATCACGTAGGGGAGGATTCATTAAATCCGGAATTAAGGGATCCCGATATCACCAGGGAATAAAGAAAGCTATAGTTATGTCGTTCTATAGGGTATTACTCAACAAAATTTACACGTTCCTTATCTAATAAAAGATTCGCAGAAACGATTTTGGCATTTAATGTCATAGTTCATTCCAATGTTTTCAGAATAATGACAACGGAAATGAGCCAATATACCACTTCTTTAACCACTGTTGATTAACATACATTATTCAAATTACCCTTTATCTGCATTTTTATATGTATATCACATTAATCTGATATCAAACCAAACTTACAAAAATATATAACTGAGTTGACACATGGAAGCTGCCTACACTCATTAGGACTATTGTTTTTACCACGCATTGACCGGATATTAAGAAACCGATTCCATATTAATATTACTAATATTTGGACTGCAATCAAATAATATGTGGAAAATTGTATTTATAGGCTAGCGCACTCAGTTTAGCTTTTCGAACAAACGTTACTAATGTTCCTTTTTTATTGAAAAAGGTGGACCGGAAATCTCTGGTAACAATGCAACATAAATCTCGATTAAAAGTGTCACAAGCAATTATAGATATGTCTTCGAAAAGACCAATTTTATAAGAATAGTAAGATTGGTTTCCATTGACCAGTCATCATAGCAAATTTAAAGTAAAACCACAAAAACAGATCCAATGTTTTTTGTCATCATATGCCCTTTGTCTCATATTCATTTTAATATCGTCATGCAAGTCTCCAAAGGAAGGAAGTCTGACATGTAGAGAGTCATTACATTTATGTCTTCCTATAATAAATTTTATAACTTATGGCAAGTTGTATATCCATTTTTCATGGCGGCTAAAGAAGGTTGAATAAAAAAACTTTTATGTTTTTGAAAGGTGTCCTGACAGTCAAATACAAAAACAATTCCTAACATGCAAGAAATGCTTGATAAAACGGATTATTCAAAATCATGTTTTTCTTGTTTTCATGATATCTGGCGTCAAATTGAACGCATTTAAATGCCGTTTAAAGCCTTGAGGAATCAAAACATTCTCCGTGTTTGGGCTTAACTATACTCAGCCAAAAAGAAACTTTTTTGAGTTCTTCTCTACCTTTCTAAATATTTTCTTGAAACTTAATACAAGAGATATTATTATTATTATTAGTGGTAAATGCGTTGTCAAAGACATCATGACACACAGCAACTCCGACGTGCACAAGCATGCAGCTCG
>JAVFBW010169251.1:0-20671 GCA_034783835.1 Mopalia ciliata
GTTTGGCTTCTATCCTGTTCACGTCGTCATCAGGGAAAGTTGGACCGACAGACAGACAGACCGACCGACCGACCGACAGACAGAGCGAGTTATAGAGCTGCTCAGTCGCAGCTAAAAAAACTTACTCGCCATCGATTCGAAAATATTTTAAATATGCTTCAATACAAGGGGACGTAGAATGCGAAATTTAAAGTGCAAAACTGTCTGTCGCAACCTTGACAATCGGAGAAAATGTACCGACAACGTATCCTAATTAGGTGTTGTCACAATGGCTAATTGGAAAGTTCTCCTTTTAGAATCTTTAGAGACTGGAACAAAATACCAAGCCTGGAGAAAAATGTCCAGATCAGTCTATGCTCCATACAAACATTTAAAGCGTATTTATTCGTGTAACTTTTATCCTATAGATTCTTTTCACATGTTTTGCTGTTTCTTTTAAAATATTCGAAGTTATATAGAGTTTATATGTATTAAACTTGGGGAAAATCATACATAACACAGCGTTGTTCATATATTGCAAGTATCTAATTTATAAGGTCTCTAATCAAGACTTTGGTTTCATTTGCCTATTTTTAAATGTGGATATCTACTTAAATATTTTAAATCAATTATACCGAAATTTCGCTTTTGGGGGATATACTAGTACAGTAAAGTAGTCTGTGTCCAGTGTTAATTTTCTGTTAATTTTGAGCTAATATAATACATCAGATGCTTCCCATTACAGTCTATCGTGTTTGTTTTAAGTCTGATGCTATAGTTATGGTGCAATTTCATTGTACAACACGCTCGTTGTATCAATTTCCGAAATCAAACCATGGATTATTATCTTGTTGAATTGCTTAAATGATGCGTATGAATAGACTGCTAAACAAGATATCCATCTATCAACAATATAGTATTGATAACATTAAAGGGCTATTCCATTGCATAATTAAGCGGGAGTCACGAAAACTACTTCTATCAAATACACTTCTATTAAATACACATAATCATTACTAGATTCTTTGTAACAAATAAATATGTTAATGACGAGTGGCAAACCTATCAATTGCGGAGTGTGTTATATTCACATACAACTTCTGAATTTGAGCACTCGACATTACAATAAGTCAAGATCAAACCCAATTTATCCTCTCCAGAGGAAAATCTGAACGATAAAAGGAATAATGGTCTTCAATGATTAATATGCAAACCGTCTTTGTATTCAATCACCTTGACTAATTTTAAACAAACCTGTTTTGTGACATACAAATATACGCTAGTTGTAAATATTTCATTCACAGACCTTGACCAAAATGACCAAATGTTATCTCCGACCATGTCCAAGAAGACTTGTATTGAGACTATCACCATAACACTCTTCCGTCTATTAGAGTAGCATGTGTAATTTTCCTCTGGTATGTCTGCTTATTTCCACGCGTTATTCTATTATCAAAAGCCTTTCTATCAACAATGAGCCAAACCAACGATAGACCATTGCATGAGGTTAGGCGCAAATAAACCGTTATGTTATGGTTGCATCACATTGAAGTATAAGAAATAGTAGTTAACCCTATGAACTTTATTACAACCTTTTCGGATCGTTAATTTTGTTGTGGGACAATAGGAGCGTGATAACCCGCTTTCTTTAAAAGCTAGTGCGAGGTATAATATGCCAATGGCCGTGTAGTATAAACCGGTAATCTCATTTACTCAAACTAGTGCTTGGTTTGGTTGTTTGATTGTTGTTTCACGTCGTACTCAAGGGTATTTCACTTATATCACGACGTGACAGCCCAATGGGTGAAGGAAACCACCCTCGTCATCACTGACAACACACAAAGACAGGACGGGACAAATACAGGCCGCAATACAGACACCACAAACAGATCGGCTTCCTGTTCCCCTTTACCTTTGAGAGCACCAGGGCAACATGAAGTAACTTGTGCTCGGGCATGTTTGTTGAACAGTTGAAATCTTGCCACACGGGTTCATGGAAGTCCAGTTTAACTATCCTAAATGCGAATAAACTCAATTTGAGACATCATTATAACGCAATCTAATTAAAATCAGATTGACAGACATGTTCTCGCCACAGCGTAGCTGAAATACCGCTGAATGTGGCGGTAAACACCAATCAATCAATCAATCAAAAATGCTTCCCGAGTTTTGTTTGTGGCTCAATTTAGCGACAAACAAAACACGAGGGGGGTTTTTAAGATCAGATTTTAATTACATTGCGTTTGACGTATCCTTTTTAAAAAATCAATTCAGATTCCATTTTTAATGTTTAATAAAAGTATAAAAAGAATATATTAAAAAATGAACACCAAAAAAAATCTTTCTGTCCGCAAAAACCTCAATATTTGGACGTCTATATACCCTTGCGCTGTTTATCATATTTCTCCATCGTATCTCATCTGTGCTACGAATTTTAATTAGTTGGAAACTTCTGTTTGTCGACGGAAATCGTCAGCTCTTACAAACCTAAATTGAGAAGCGGTACTGTTATCGATAGTTTTAGGAAACCAATCGACATTTAGGTGGGGTGATTGCGTTAAATCTGAATATAGCGACAAACAAAACATGGGGAGCGTTTTTGAGATCTGATTATAATTAGATTGCCCTTATACACTAGTTAATAAAGCCAGGAGAATAGAGCCAAAACAAAATATGAAAGACCGCTTGAGCATTTAGACTCAGCAATTAGCGTTTTCTTTAAATACAATTGGTAAATCCAGCCTACGTAGTAGACTCTTCTTAAACAATTGAATTTTCCAATCACATTCTTACTGGCCAGCAACAAAAATCGTTCATCAAATTACCTGGAAACGAAAAAAAAACTTCCAAACATGGTGACAACAATCACGTAGCTGTTGCTACAAAAAAAATGTACATAGAAGAACATGTATATAGACCCCTTAATATTGCGCTAAACATCATTAGACGAACAAAGTAAATCAATCCGCCCTTCTTTATCACCCAAATCCAACCAATCTAATAGAGTCCAGCGTGATTCCATTAAGACATCAACTTAAAGCAAAATAGCAAAGACTACCAGGAAAGTAAGGAAGCCCCCAACATTAAGAATCAAACCCAGCCTCAAACCTCGATAACCATGCAGTTACCCCGCGCCTATGATCAGTTCATCCTTTTTTAAGTCATTGGGACCCATAATAATCTAAAGGATTTTTCAAGTTTGCTGAGTGCTTTTGGGATTTATCACTGAGTGAAAGTAACCCCTACTTAGCGATAATGCTTGAGTGGTTCATGAAAGGTTTTTGTACCTATGACGAATACGATATGTTGTAATGGGAATTTGTACATTCAAGTATCGCACCAAGGATTACGTCGTGGGTATTTGTTGTATCGAGAAGACAGTTGGCTGTATCTATCTGTTGTCCTGAATCTGTGTGAACGTAGAGCATTATTGTCTATATTTGCATCACACAAAGGTGCAGGTGTTCTGTACACCATCAAGTACACCATTTTGATGAACCCAACAAACCAAAAAAACGCAATCGTCTTCTCGCGAGAGTTTCTAAAGTAGCCGAGAATAAGAGACTTGTCAAGTAGGCGAGAATAAGAGAAGTCTCGTACGCCATGCCAGACCATCGTGCGTTTATTTCCACAATTATTTAGGGTAACATTTGCTCAGAGAGCTCTCTTCAACAACCCACCAACGTTTGCCACCGACCAGCGAATTTAGGAATTGCTAAACAAGATGGACCGGCTGTAGAATCGTAATATTTTAGAATGAAGCAAACGTTGACACCGTTACAGTCGCTGCCTCCCTTGATACAATCAATAACACTGGTTGAGCAGAACGTAAATAGTTGTGTTCTTTTTACTTGGTTAAACACCACTCTACTGGAGCGTAAATCGCTTTACAATTTGTTGAAGGCGCTTCAGATAAATTGGTTAGTGTAAATAATCTATTACAGGAGCTGACAATCAATGTTTAAAGTATTGGGGTTGAGGGAAGAGGGGGCACATTGGAACACAGGTTATGTTTTCATCTTAAAAATAAAATAGTTTGTTTGGGTTCCACTTTGGTAACATCTTCCATTGGTCCACCTCAATTATTTGCAATGCCACCAAGGATAAATTATTTATTTGGTTTGGCTATAATTTCAAGTTCACCGAAGTGACAATTGTTTTCAGACTGTCCATTCCCCTTCAGACAGATTGGACGCAAAGTGTAATCGATTCCATTGCCTGCCAATCACTATTCCATTTCAACCAGATTTGGTATGTAGTCAACTGCATAGTCTGTGTAATTGGTGTTTACGTTGTGCTCGAGGGAAATTGAATTATAAATGGCTGGTTTATTCCAGAAGTTAGTAACAGCATTACCATAAGTATAGAGCTAGTGGGAATATATCCGTTAGAAAAAAACCCTTCATTGCCAGAGAAAGACAAATTTACTATGTTTGAAGCATATTGCCCTAAGCCGAACGCCGAGTTTGAAAAGGCTATGTTTGTTTAATATTTATTTTTGTTAATAATACTCAAACCCCCTTACAGAGTGTTTTTACATTTCGTCGCTTACATTACTTAACTACTTTGAATTTTGCAACATCTGTTTATATATTGTGAACAGTCTTCTTCTACAGAACAAAAAAAGTAAATTATTTTCTTTTAAACTAACTTTTTGCATAAAAGTAAATGTTTGCTACCCCTTTTGCAAATTGCTTTTTCTTTGATACCATTTACCTCAAATGGTTATCATTAATCATCAGGGTTTTTTCCTGTTTGTCTTAGTTTTCTTGCAATATTGTGTTAAAGGTCAAACGTTTTAAAAATAATTCAAAATAGTGAAATTTCAACTTCTTATAACTATATCTTAAATACGAAAAAAGATATAAAAAATCTGAATGAATGTTTTTAAGTTGTATATGTTGGGATGAAATGTGCAAAACATCAGTTCTGTAGGTATAATAACAGCCGATAAGTAGGCAATTGTTCAAGAACGGTACACTGATAAATGAAAGCAGAGGAAAGAAGTAAAATGTATTTCTGATCTGATCGGTCGATAAGTTTAATAGGAATCGTGGGTCAACACGAACTGCCACCTTGTTGTTTTCGTTGGGTTTCCTTGATTTACTTGAATGTGTAAATAACAGCACTTTATTTGTTTAAAGTTATAATACTTTAGGAATTGCAGCCTCTCGGATATTATAACCACTACATCCCCTGTGATTTTGGGGTATTTTTTTTTTTTGTCGCCAGTTTTATTTGTTTTATATAAAGCTATATTTTGTTTTTGCTATGAATCTGGTACATAACATACATATTTTAAAATGTGTCGACTCCATTCAAGCGATTGCTTTGGGCCATGAAAATACGGGTTTGTCTTATAATGTGATTTACTGGTGTCAATCAGTGATATATACGGGGAAAAACAACATGGAAAGATACAGACAGATAAGTACATACATACAGCACATTTGGTAGGTAGTAGAAATCATAAAACATTCTACAAGAGTACAGGTGGACTAAAACGTATATAATTTCAAGCACCCAAGCGACACTATTCTTACGCATTCACCCCAAACTATAAGTGGAATACACAATACAATATTAGCAGAAATGGAATATATATCTATCTTTACATTAAAATATATATTTTTTAGGTATATATTTCTCAAGATGATTTTTTTCTTATGAGCATATCTACATACCCACACATACATTTACATAAAATGCGACTTTTGTTTTTGACCATAAAAACTTTTGACGTTCCATAATAAAATAAGCAGTGACTTGATAAATTTTATTTGTTAATCTGTTTGGTTTAAAAAGAGATTGGAGAAATGGGTTAACAATTCCCAACTCACGCAGCGAGGAGTAATAAGTTAAACGTTCGTTATGATATAATTTACAATGGTATCAAAAATGTGAGATGGATTCTTCAACAGCGCAACTTTCACGAAGGCATGTGTCATGTAGATTAAAACGCTTCAGATATATATTTAATGGAAAATGACCTGACAATAACGGAAAAATTAAAACCTCAGATCATCTCGATGGCAGTGATAAGAAAGGAAAAGAGACCAGGGATAACATTGATAAACAAAATCTGCCTTTTGACGCTGTTTCCCATTCATTCTGTCACAAGGTAATAGAATATGGTTTAACAAAACTCATTACTCCTGCATCAGAAAGAGGAAGGTCTTTAAAAATCTGTGTATTAAATAAAGCAGTTTTAGCCAACAAATCTGCGGATTCATTTCCTGGAATTCCCACGTGACTCGGGAACCATTCGAAAGAAACATTAACGTTTTCATATTTTAAAACTGTACACAAATCCAGAATCTCTCGTACTATTGGGGTAGACTTTTCAAATATAAACAATTTAATGGCTTGAAGTGCTCTGAGTCACTAAATATAACTGACCTGGTAGGTTTGAAATCACTTAAAATCTTAAAGCAGCTACAATAGTCATTAACTCGCCATTAAAAACAGATATATGGTTCTGTAGTCTAGTTGATTGAGATAGTTTAAGGTCAGGGCAGCAGAAAGCCGCTCCAACCTTCCCTGTGTTTGGACACTTTGAAGCATCTGTATATATATGTAGGTATGATGACCAATTACATTAAATGTGATATACAGAACAAAGTCTAATTGATTGTGATAGGTCGGACTTTTTCACTTGATTGTGTAGATTAGTCGATACATTTGGGATTTCTAAGTACCATGGGGGGAAATTACAAACCGTCGACAACGGCGGAGATAAGCCGTTTGCACCAGAGCTAAGTACTATATCCTGAGCTCTACACTTGAAAGGTTTATGAATCTGGTGGAAATGTTTGAGTTAGATAAAGAAAGTGAAACTATCATCACATTCTGACTGAATAAGCGTAGGTAATGATAAGGTTTCCGCGTTTTTCAATATCTTAGCGGTTTATTATTGCGAAAAGTATGTTTCAAACCTAGAAGATGTATTCATTATCAACATTACTAACGTGTTTGTTTGGTGTGTAACTCCTGACCAAATTGACTTGTACTGAAAACAGGATTTTACGTGATCGTTGTCAGTTCACAAAAAGAAACCGATCTAGAGATAGCACTGCAGTTACAGGTTACTGGGGCGACAGTCTGTCGGTCTCTACCTCAAGCGCTCGGCATATTGTTTTCGTGGAAAACAAAACACGAAACGAAAAAACGTTCAACTTAATCCGCTTATGTCTGTCAGTTTATTAATAGTTCAATAAGATCATCAAATAAGCTCGGACCGGCGGCGAATTGTCTCTCCCCGCATTGTCGTTATTTAATGCTGGAGAGTCTGTGTTCACAACACCGTCTGAAGGACTGAATCGACAGATTAATCTTTCCTTTCTTAGTAAAACAAGAATGGGTAGGCAGTCAAACTAGAGATTGCTGCAAGTCAATTGTTAACCTGGGAAGTAACCGATTCCAAAATATGATTCGTGACCAAGTCAAGATATATTAAATTGTAGGATTTGGACCGAATTGTCCAATATGAATTTTTTGTAACACATACCTACTGGCATAAAGAAAGTACTCTAACATTTTTATCAAGACAGTATGTTTTACGGGTATTTAATACTGACTTTATTTAGGACTGGACTATCATTTTACAGGCAATTCGTGTAAGCTAATAAATGCATTTGTAACTCGACGAGATTGGCAATATCCAATTAGATATGTTTACAATATGAACACCTACGGAGCAACCCTAACAAAACAAGATTTACGCTTTGAATTATTGATATTTAGCGGATAAATCATCTTACAACCCGCATGGTTTTAACCAATAAAAATGTAGGCATCTCGTATACATCTTCGGCATATCGTATACTGAATATATTACACAAGGTATTTGATTCTAAATCGTGAATAAATAATAATTTTGTATACACTCTATTGGATGAAACGCGCTACATAAGAATATCAAAAGACAATTTATATAATATAATGAAACACCTGGCGAAGCTTAGAACGGTAGAATAAGATGGCTTTTCTAAAGAAACAAGAGAAAATGGATTGTATTCTACAACATTCATCCCGTGGGAGTAAAATAGATATATGCTTAACAAATAAACACTGTATAGAACTAGAAAATCAGACGATGTTTAAAGACACAAATGATACTATCTACATACAGTGTTATGACTTTGCGACAATAAAGTGAAATAAAATTGTATTATGGTTGATTGATTTTTTACACCGTACTTCATGGTATTCCACTTATATGGCAGTGGTTCATTGCAACAATAATTGCCCCAAACACCAATAACACTAAAGGTGATTTGATATTGTTGGAAAGTGTCTTTAAAAAATGAAGATATTTTTTTAATTTTTTTAATGGCTATTGAGATAGTATTGGTTGTAATGGTAACAATTTTAGAATTTTATTTTTCTATAAAACCGAAATTAATGAAGTATAGACTGGTTGCCCTACCTTCAAGGCGAGCACACAAGTTCAACTTTTGCCGAGACTATGTTGAGATGGGATTGCACACGTCCTCGACCGATATATCAAAACTGCGCTCAAAGGCAAAAATGTGCCATTCTTTTCTCGGTAATACTCTTTGGTCAGGTATGATTTACTGTATAATTCTCTCGATTTGTGGAAGCAAGATCCTTAAGCCGCTAAAATAACTGCTGGGTGTATTAATGTTGTAATGGTTGAAGGTTAACCTTAATGGTTCAGTGTTTCACTTGAACTGAAACTGGAAAAATATCAAGGTTAAAGGGGTTCCTTCAGTCATATTGAATAAACCACAATTAACGTCAATTGTGGAGCTGACCTTCCTAGAAAAAGCCAATGAATGATATATGCACTTTTGCTCAGCTACACTAAATCAAACTTGGTATCGATCAAGAAAAGAAGAAGTAGGCTTAGTTAATATTTTACTGAAGTACACGCCGAATAAAGTTAAGCATTGAAGTACTTAAGTTATATCGAGTGTTAGATAATGAATAGCTGGCTTTGACGCCGTGATGCTCAATCAAATAGTTGAGTTTTTTTTGTCATCCCAAGCTCAAAGCCTTTTTGTCGAGGGATTTACAAAGACACGATTAGCTTTCGGTCTGCATATGCTTAATCAAACATGATCTTGACGACTGATCTTGTACATGATGTGTAATATGTGGCTATTGAGGATGAAAATACAATAACTCCGGAGTCTTTTGCATGGTTTTTACTTCCGTAGGTCACTTGGGATCAAGGGTCGTTAAGTGGTTGAGGTAGCAAAATACTAGAAAGGATTGGTTAATTTATGTAAGTAGCATTTACTTTTACCGATCAAAAAATGTTTGGATAACTGGACTAGTGTACGTCCTTACGTGGTGAGTGTTGGCAAACACTGCTAGTATGCTTACGCGAGTTGTAATAATAGCATTAACATGGCTGCCGAATTTTTTTCGAATGGACGCTGTTGAAAGCATTTTATCGTCTTTTAACAAGTTGTTTGAAACTAAATAGACAAACCGTTAGTAGATATATCCAGGTTTCATATGCTGTCTTTTCATCCCATTACCCTGGTTCTCTCAGAGTTATTGAGCAACAAGACGTTCGTCTATTTTTTTAAGTTTTTCTATTTCCTCTGATGGCGTCTTTTTAATGTGTGTTGCCAGTGACTCAATGGGCAGTTTCATTCACCCATTGGGCTAACACGCTGTCGAAAAAAAGATCAAACAGATCAAATTAGCGTCATTTACAATTAAATTAGTACTGAGAGGTCATAACAGTTAAGATTTCATTGATATTGTTTGGCTTGAGATTTCCTATGACATATCTAAAATACACAGCAAATAAATCCACTTTTCAGAGATAAAAGTTATTGCCGGGCAAATTTACCAAAACGTCTCAAAGCTGAGATAAAAAAAGAAATTTTTCGTATTGAGCTGTTAAGATCTGAACGTCTCGTATAGAATATGCTAAAGTGAGGCACTGATGTAGCCGGACATGTTACACTAGATTTGTCAGTAAAATGTCAATAACACTGTTTTGGAAGTAAAGTACAGTTATACAATTTCTGGATAACCACTTGTGATAGAACACATCGTTTCGATACATATGATTTTTTTAGTTATCAGGTGTAAAATGACTAAAGAGAAATAGGAGAGGTAGAAGCTATATGCCAGTATGGAGTAATTTAATAAACGAGTTCAAATGTTCCAATGAACAGCATGGACCATAACCACAGATAAGGTATCTAACATGCTACATGTGTAAGAGGATTACTGTTCCAAAGAAAATTCCAAAGTAATAGACTGTCTGGAGTTGAGAAAGAAATAATCTGTGCTGACACCATAATGGGATAAAATACAGATACCGGTGAAGAAAATACATTCTAATAGTTGTTGATATATAAGAATGATGAAGGAATCTGTGAGAAAAAAACAAATTTAGTAGCATGAAATTCATCCAGAAGTTGTATAATTATGTTACCCCGCTTTTAAATGTCGTTCAAAGACTTTTAAGTGTGTTTGTAAAACAGATGATTTTATGTCTGATGTTTTTGTGACATGTTTGTCATAAGCAATGTCATATTCTCAGGAATCTCAGAGACGAGAAAAAAGTGTTTATTGTTATTTCGGTAAAACTATTAAGTGGCCACCCCGCGATATTGAGTCGGCATGTGTTATATATTAGAAGTTATAAACTGGAAATGAATGTATATGAAATTTTTTATTAGGCCCTACATGTATATCTCAAAATGGCATGACAACACACGCTGAATAAGTTCTGGTTGTGCTGGTGTGATGTACGCTGTTCCTTGGTTTTCTGAGCAGCCAAGCGCCCCGTGGTACGCAGTCAGATGCAATGTACTATTGTATCGGTGTATGTTCGGAAATGGGAGTGTACTTTTGTTGAATAGATATTCAACACATGTCCTTCTGTCCTTCCTATTTATCGCTGGCCGTTTTGAACTTGTCACTGAGAGTTGTCATGTAAATTAATTGCAAAATACAATGGATATTTAATAAAACTACATACAAATATTGTACTGTATTTCCTCGTCAAGTGGACTGGGAAGAGAATCGTCATAAAAATTGCTTTCAAATCGATACAATTTTAAAAGTTGTATCGTTATAGACTGCCGAGGGCTATTATTTCAGGATAACCAACCAGCCCAATAGTGAAGTTCCTTGCCCTTTCACCGGGTAGGTTAAAGTTGCCTGCTTCTTCAGCAATAAGAATATAGTACATGCATGGACGCCAAAAACGTTACTTTGGTCTACTTAAAAACGTTAGTTAGCTCAAGAAGATCGCCGACCAGTACCATAGACAAGCTATATGAACCGTTAATACTACTTACGTTATTCAAAAATCAACACAAACGTCTCTGTGGAGAGATGCTATTTTCTTTTTAATCTTTTTAATTATGCTCCCTCGCCCGTGACTTACTGGTAGTTGTTGCGCTAGTCCTCCTATTTACCGTTCACTTGATCAAGTCCGTCTGTCGACCATCAGGTATATGAGTGAGTCACACGATAATGTTTCAAAAATCGTGGGGTGGTTTTTTACGAGGTTTCTCCCCGGTTTTCCACCGTAATGAGTCAGCACACCAGTTTAGCATCAAATAAAAAGTTTAAAAAATGAAACAGTTACGAGTACGATTGTTTTATTCCCATTCAGTTAGAAGCTATACAAATGTTAAGTGAAAGTGAGGAGTGAATTGCAGTAGGTTGTTCAACAGTGATTTTTCTTCCTTTTCGTCCATAATACAAGAGTACTCGTAGGGTGCACATGCCCACAACGGGTCATTTGACCAGCGTGTCTAAACACTATATTTTGTGAAAGCTACTGATTGCACCAAAATAAAGATCATAGATATTGGTGAAATTGGAACTCATTTAGCTACGTCGGTCTGAAGTGAATTCAGTTCCAGTGCTGCTCAAGGCAGAGAAGCTTTGTTTCATCATTCCCCAGACGCGTTGGTTCATACAATACGCCGTAAAAATGAAAATGCCCTGGTTTCCTGTAAGAGCTATAAATATTTAAGGTAATACCTCGAATCTAGCAAAGAACCAGTAAGTCCAAATAGCCAACAGAAGCCTAACAATATAGACAATTTAATGTAAACTAATATGTATGTTCTGTTGACTTGATTTGACGAAGTTTCGATATCTGGTACAACTTTAATGGATAAGATGGTTTTCGAAAAACAGACTACGTTGATCAACAACATCAAACATAGGGAAATGCAAAAAACGCACCGACACTCCAAACATCATTTAAAAAACATACGTTCCCACCATAGCCCCTTTCAGCTCCTGTCGATCGTCCCAAATAGGACGCCAAACAAATTCCAACAATCAGTATTGCAGCCGCGTTACAAACTATGATGTATCGAATAACATATCTGGACTGATTAATCTGGTCTTTTCTTCGTGGGGTAATGTTTGTAAAGACAGACATCACATGGATAGCAGATGTCACCGTCCATGAAAATGAAGCTACCCAAAAGAAATGAATTGCTACCCCAAAAGCTTGACAGAGAAAACTATCACTTGTCCAAATTGAGCCTAGTAGAAAAAGAAACTGGTCAAAGAAAAGATAGATAACTAGAAATTAAATTATCTGACCGGATACCGTGCGTAATTTAGGTTGGGATAAATAAACCAACATTGTAAGGCGAAGTCCAAGAAGTGATATGCTTAAGCAGACTAAAGATAGAATTGTCAGCGCAGTGTCTGTGTCAGTATGAACACTGACATTCTTTCGATTATCTTGAATCTGTTTTGCAGTTGACATAGCCTTAAAAGTCGCTGAACATATACTTATTATGTGGCCGCATTGGTTAATGTCAGATGCAGTCATCTTAAATTTGTAATTCTTAAATATCATCTCGTTGGTGCTCGCGTTGTATGTGATTTCAGTGAAGTCATGTTATAGGAAACAAACGAACATTCAGGTTCCCGAAGCACTGGAATGTAGAATACATTAGAGAGACAATCAACTTCTGTTGGCTCGCAATCTAAGCCAAACCTTGATTCTGATCGTGAATTTAACCCAAGATCTATGTCAGTGCCACCTTCAAGAACCCAGTCCGGTACAGTGCATGTTAATGACGACGCTGAAATAGTATGCATTGTCCCATCTAACTCCATTGTAATGTTTACTGATGTAAATGTTCCGAGTATAGCCTTCATTCGTGACCAAAGTCCGTCTTGTCCGGACACGAATGCAGTTCTTACGAAAGCAACTGATGTATTTCCCAAAGTGTAGGGATGCTAGTCAACAATTCGTATGTATAACCTTGTGGCTAGAGCAGGTCGTGGCTCAGCTTGGGACGAAGACACTGTCTGAAGTCAACAGGACATCCTCTCCGGAGCCAATACCTCGAAATGATGAATATCGCTGTGTACACCCTGGACCATCCAGCCTCTGTGTCTGCTGACATTGCAAAGACAGACAGCTTCCCTGAAAAAACATACCAGATAACTTTAGTGTGTGTATTTTCAATTGTGGTTTAAAATCGTAGTCAATTATATTTTGCAAACCGTTCATCTTCTAACTTCTAAACCGAGAATGTACGGAGGAGGGAGGCATTACTCAATTTTATACGATCATGGTGATCAAATAAATACTTAATAATTAA
This sequence comes from Mopalia ciliata, assembly GCA_034783835.1. Classification (NCBI taxonomy): domain Eukaryota; kingdom Metazoa; phylum Mollusca; class Polyplacophora; order Chitonida; family Mopaliidae; genus Mopalia; species Mopalia ciliata. The sequence goes on from JAVFBW010169251.1 coordinate 13,560, forward strand.
AAAAAAAAATATTTATAATGTATTCCCAAGTGCAAATGTCAATCTATGTGTTGCCATCAATTTAACATAACTTTAAAGTATCAATGCATATTATGCGAGGTAAAAATATTGATCGCTGCATTGTATGACAAAGGGGCATTTTAGGGATATATCAACATTAGCATCATGCCATGTCGAAAGCGTTTGACTAGAAATATGTAAAACCAGGCCCATGAACGTGGAAATTGTTTGTTCATCAAGACCTCGGGAATCAGAGGATAAGCCATATTTGTTTACTTTTGACAAAACACATCAAGAACAGAACGTGCAACAGATAAAGGGTAATAAACATGTAGATAGTGGCGGAAATAAAGCCTCATTAGGCTTGTTATATCTAAAAGAGACAGATATATAAAAGACATGTGGACGCTTATAGTAAGGTGGTTCTATTAAATATATTGGATATTATTTATGTGGTTAAGACAAGCAATTAATCAGTCCAGGTATATATCAATAAAATATATATACATAAGCTCGAATGACGAAATTTAGTATATTAAGTATACAACACTGTGGAATAAGTTCAATTAGATAGCATTTGAATTTTGTTTTGAAGGATTCCATTGTATGCAGACATATTGGTAGTTTGTTCCATACCATGGGACCGAATAAATTGAATAAATAATAGGATAGATTATTACTGATAAAAGGTGTTTTGAAGTCAACCCAAGTTCGTCTAGTATAATATAGCTGGGCTGATATCTGTCTTACCAAGCAATTGGAAAATGATTTTGGAATATTTGATTGATTGTGAAAGAATTTATGAGAGTATCAGGTTACTGGTAACAATAAGGAGAGGGAGAGGAATTTTTTTTAGTTTTGAAAATATATGTTATCTCTGCCGGCAACATAATTATAAAATATAGAGATAAACAATGGAAAAATGAAACGCCATGCCAGATTGCATTTTCATATTTGTTTCGTTGCACATTTTGTTGATATTTTGTTTGCGTTTGTGAAGTGTGAGTGAGTGTTGCCTCTGTCGAGGGGGCTATGTGAGTCTTCTTGCTCTTACAACCTTCCATAGTTTTGTTGCCATCGGAGCCTCTCTAGGAAGTCGCAGCCTTCTTCACAACACCGAAAGCATACCAATCCATCTCTACACTCGGCATTAATTACCGAATTTTTTACACTGGAAGCAATGTGTTGGGTTGGGAATAAAAGTATCAACCCTCATCCTGTAAGGGCAAATGTAGTTATGGTCTAGAGCGGAAGTTGTATTAAATGTGTTTAAACAAGTGTGGCAAAGAGTTCTACATTAGTTATCCCTTGATTGTCGAATTCTTTGCAAATATCTTCTTGATGTATATCGCAGTGATTCATGCCTCTGTTTCGGAGGACCCCCTTGATGCTGTTAAAGGCCTGATGTGGCGTTACATTTACTTGCTGGTTTAAAATAGTTGTTAATTTCATCAGATTCAATGCCTGTTGTTGTGTGGTGTTCTCTACAAAAATATCCCCAGATCCTACTTTTGTAACATTCTTAAAGTGTCTCCGCCGTCATTTAAGACGAACGAAAATATTTAAAAGATGGCATTTTCGTTTTTCTTTATCTTTTTTTAAATTTGTATAGTGTGAAATGGGGTTGCCATTGTGACGGCTTGAGAGACTCATGGCCCAAGCAGCAGGGACAGTTCGCGACCTTAGAATTACTGGGTTCTTACTAACATTTTGGTCGTTTTGAGAAAATCGCTTGCAAAGCTCAATTGCTACTTGTGCTCACCTTACTGAAATATAAGCTGAAGTCTTATTGGTCTTCTAAAAATTCCTGTTATAGAACCCTTATTTTGAAGAAGGTGCCCACTAGTGAATTGGAACTTTGTAATTCTGTTGTGGACATCAGACGACGAATTTTGCATAATACTCTCCTGCTAGTAAATAGACGTTTGTAATCGAATATTATATACTATTAAATCAATTTTGACCAAAATGTTAGTTAGAACCCTGTAATTCTAAGGTTGCGAGTTATCAAAGGTTCCATGGGTGTCATAAACTCGACACACAGGCTGCTTGGGGGCGGAGGTAGAGTATATTCTACTGGGACTCCTGATTTACAATGCCTATGGGGCGGAGGGGGTTATCTGGTCATAGTTCACTGCAACTGAAGGCTTTACTAAATAAAGGTTCAGATGTTTTACCTGTGGTACTATCACCAATTCGACATTTTGATAAAAGTCATTTTTTCACATACGTTGAAAAGAGTTTCATTTATGTAAAAATAAATTCGACATATCTAAATTAAGCCTTTATTCAACATATGTGGAAATGTTTTTTCACTTATGTAAAATAAAAAGGTGAGTGGAACTCTTTTCTGCGACCATAATTACAGACTTCTCCCTCACAGCCTGTATCTAACAGCAATGAATTTGCCCAAAAAATACAATTTGATCGGAATGACATCTACCCTCTGCATTTCGCAAAGCATTTGTTATTTTCTAGCGAAGAATAAATGAGGGAAACTACATCTGTTTAATAGGGCTACAATTGTGATCGGTTCTGTAGAGAACATTACTACGTCTGATTCGTCTGGAAAATAAAATGATGTAGACTACAATAAAAGTACTGAATAAGAATAAACCCGTCGCCTACTAAAGTATTCGCTCTTAATTGTCTTCTTAGTTGGCATTTTTTATAATAAAATGCGTGGTTTTGTATTGTTGGCTGTAGGCTAAATCTATGGGAGTTTTCGACTATGCACTCAATCACCTATATATACAATATGTAGGTCAGTCCTCGATGATTGATTGATTGATTGATTAATTATTGTTTTACGCCACATTCAGCGGTATTTCAGCTTCGCTGAGGCGAGAGCACATTTACAATTCTATGGATTTATTATTTAAAAAAAAACCTTATTTTTTTATTTATTTTTTTTTTAATTATTTTTTTGTTGTTTTTTTTTTAAATAATATAAAGAGTAACAGAACGAACTGAAAATGACACATGCAAGTGTCAACATATCCAAAAAAAATAATTATTTTTTAAAATTATTTTTGTTTTTGTTTTTTGGATATTAAAATATCCTACTTATTGTTAAAACTGTCCATTTCAATTATTTACAATTAATCATAAGAATCAAATTTTATGATGCACACCGATCAGTTTAAGGAACCTGAGGACAACATCTCCAGCAATGTTGTCAAACAAGTCCTTCATAGAGGTGACTGTGTAGAACTGATGCCTAATATTGGAAAGTCCACACAGTCAACCAATATGTTGCTCCATGTGTTTTGTTGTTGTTGCAATGTGGATACAGAGGATCATTTATTACTTGGAGTGTGCCCTGCTGAGGCTAAACTTGCACAGCACGTGGAATATACTCCTATCGTCTTTGCATTCGTCTTGCAAGTCTACACAAGACGATAGGAGCACAACTAAAGGTTGGATACGGTCCCTTGCTGTGGGGGAGAAATCATTTCTTATATTTCTGATAAGTGGAACTCTTTTGTACATATCTAAAATAAAAGTTTATTTTACATTAGTGAAATTCTGTTCCACATATGTGAAATAATTAGGTTTTGGTGTTTTATTTTACTTGTGTGGAAAAGAATATCACATACCTGTATGTTAAAAAGATTTCTACATACTTTAAAAGAATTCTAGATATGTTAAATAAATTTTTATTTTACATATCTGAAATTGTATTTAACATAAGTGAAAATCTTTACAACATAAGTAAAAAAGAATTTCACGGAAAAGAATTGTAAATAAGTAAAATAAAACCAAAACTTATTCGACATATGTAGAATAAAGGTAGAAGTGTCAAAAAGGCTTGCCATAGACGAATACCACCTACACAAGCAAAATTAGCCAATGAAAATGTGCGTGCTAAGCACAGGACAGCCAACAAAATAATAAATGAAGTATTTAAGGATTTAATTAAGTATTTCAATGCGTATTTTTTTTTTTTTTTTTGCAATAAGAGGACATAAATCTGCCAAGAATGGCAAGATACGTTTTTAAATGCAGTCGAACTGTTGGAGAAATCTGTCACATTAAAATTAACACTTTGGATAAAGAAATGTCTGATGATCACAATAGATTCAACTCTTAAACATTTGTGACAATGGATTAACTACGGTTTGCTTTGCATCTGCTCTAAGCTACACAGCTACGCCTTAGAGGCTAACGATAATCGATCATATGTCAAATACTATGAAAAACATAACATACAAATCAAATACACAAAACAGAAACACTTGAATGTGTGACTTTTGCATTTATGAATTTTACTTCTTTCCTTTTTAACTTTAATTAACAGTCAACGCCGCTAGGTTCATAAAACCGGTTTAAACCCCGACTTATGGCAATCTTACAAAACTGTTTATTTGCGACTCTTGAAGCCTGGTCAGGCCAAATGTGTTTACTACATAAGTAATTGGAATATTATGCAACCAATACACTCACAGAAATATGTACCAAGTGTTGTAATTAACACTACCAGACATAAAATTGAGTGGTTACCCATATGAAGAATACGGCAATCCGTTACGAACTAACTTCAAAATATGAAACAAGAACACAACTGTTAACTTGAGAATCGTGAGAATAATTTTCAAATAATCTACTTGCATGGAAAATTGGAGTATTCAGATTTAATACACGAGCTTGTCTATCAAGAATATTTAAAATTCCACCAAATTATGAAACAGTCAAAGATTTACCTTACCCTTTAGGTATTCTTGTTTTAGAAATTTGAGGTAAAAGCGAAAGTTTGACTGGGAAATAGTATAGTCCACATATACCCACTGTATTGCATATGCTGTTAGCATTTAGTAGATATTAGAAATAATATGAAATATGAGATAGGATGGCTTTCAAAAATAATGCTGTACCCTATTTGTTAAAAAACATAAACCTTTTTTACAGTAAAACGTTTCCATTATGAATTATTTGATATTTGGCATAGCATCACATTGACGAGGGTCGGATTAAGACCCCGTGGCCCTAATCACTTGGAATATGTTGGTGCCTCCGTATATAGGTAAGCTTAATTCAAATTATCAACAATAACAAAACATATTTCAATTTTCAAAATGAATGAAAGCCTAAAGAAAATAGAAAATAATGTCTAGTTTTGTGTCTTTGTAGTGTCTATAGATATTACTATATAATGTACAGCAAATTTTCTGTGGGTTTTCCAATCGTAGCCTACTTGCAAATATCTGTATGCAATATGCTACATTTCGAATCAGTTCTGACTGGATTCAAGAATGTCTCGATTGGTGTGTCACCAATATTAAGGTATTTATGATCATTTACACAGTCATAAACTATGACATCTTTACAGACTACATACACAGCTTTTAGGAGACATCAGTGTGTACATGATAGTAAAGTAGGGAAAGTCAAGATCAGAAATGTTGCTAAGTTATGTTACATGTGACACAACTGTTTGCTATGTCACTCTTGTTTTTTTGCACGGATGTTACCAACACAGTGAATGCACATTATGTGATAAATCAGGATAGAACAAGATTGATATTCAGAAAACCATCTCAGCGACTCTGCCATTACAATAGGTCAATATCAAACTGACTTGTTCTTAAAATGAAATCTGTGCACATCTGGGTTAATTTCGTGTTTGATGCCGATGGATCTGCTTTAAAATCCCACACTATTGTAAAATGATTGCTCGGGCAAATTGTTTTCAGGAAGCATCGACCGCCGCAAGATTGAATTTTTTTAGCAAGAACTTCCGCGTCAGCTTGCAGGTGGAGGTCTTTCTCGGCGGTTATCAGAAGAAAGGGAGGAAGATCACTGGGAAGTTTATTTGTCACATGTCGTCCAAACTCACCCACTCTAGCGGCCGTGATCACGTGAGTCGGTGAAGCTTTAGTCCACTCAGAATGATCTCGTCCAAACGTCGGATAAAGATATAGCGGTTTTAGCACGGACTTGTTTAATTTCGGAAGATCGAAAACGCCTGATATGGAAATGACACCCTGAAAGAAACAAATAGAAATGATTCAAGAATAGGTCTTTGCTCGTGGCAAATGAATTTTCTCGGTAAATTATTAAATGTAGCCTATTTTATACCTCAATATTTTTAGCACACTTCGACCCAATTCCTGGGCGTGAAAAATAATTGTCAAAAAATTATTGGTTAGGGAAAGTCGAGACATTTCTTGGTGTGATCTGCTATTAGCTACTACTCCGCTTCAATCGTTTATCAATGATAACAGATAGACATGCACAGTGGCGTGAAATATCAAATACATAAAATACTTCACCCATATATCGTCTTGCCAGCGCTAATTTTTGCCCCTTATTTCTACAAGCACACTCCCTTCTTACCCCCTCCCCGCATACACTCTTATATTTAACAAAAAATGGATAAGTGTACAAACTCAGTAACACGGTCCTTACTTGGCAATGGAAGAACAATACCTTTCCATCAATTAAACTTCTCATAGTTCAAGGCTTTCTTATTCGCAAATACTAGTTATAATAAAATATCGTAGGACAGCGACTAGCAATCATTTTGCTGTAAAATCAATAACACCCATAGTTAAGTATACGTTATAACCACAGACACCTGCCCCATTTGGTTTCCCATCTTTCTTTTCATATACGCTGGTGAGGGGCGGGTGTTCATTACAGTACAGCCAATCTATTTGGATAAAGGGTGATAATCGTATTAACATGTGAAACCAAAAATGTAAACAGGAAAGGTAATGCAAATGGATCTATAACAGTTTGTCACATCATGTAGCCTTATTTAGGTCAAACTACTTATCCAAATTATCGAAAATGTATTAAGGTTACATGTTTGTGCATGGCTATACTATTGTCCTAGTAAAAATAATTCATGCCATTGGAGTTTTTAGCGAGTCTTTCATTCAGACGCGTTCAGTCATGAAAAATCAAACCAATTACCTGAATTTTGAGGTCACGGGGGTCACTGTCTGTTAGGGCTGATTGTAAGGTCAACAAGGTCACCAAATGACCTCCAGCCGAATGCCCCATTAGGTAAATCCGGTTTATGTCGTATGTCTTTTTTTCCGACCCGTATTTCTTTACATAATTAACAGCATCTCTGATAGCTTTGATTTGTTCACGATACGTCACTC
>JAVFBW010169252.1:0-11223 GCA_034783835.1 Mopalia ciliata
TGAGGTTTCCTCTTGGTTTTCCAGAGTAATAAGTCAAAGTATAGTCATATAAGTGAAATACCCTTGAGAACGATGTTAAAACCCAATTCTACAAAACAAACAAACGAAAAACATGAGAGGCCCCAACACAACCTTGTGGAACCCCATGGGTACTGCTTTCAGTTCTGATGTACACTGATCTAGAACAACAGGATATTATCTGTCATATAAATAATCCATAAAAGTGGAGAACAGGAGCAATACTTATGTATGACTCAGGCTTGATTACATGGTGATATAAAATGTTTCACCTTTCACTCCAATAGCTGGTGATATATTTAAAAAAATCAGTTTGAAACTAATCCTGCTTATGTCTGGTTTGCTTCTATAGGAATGTGAATACAAACTCTTTGGACAGTTGAATCTTTTACTGCCTTATAAAAGTAATACAGGCTGGTTGTCTTATTATTCTGTGTTGCTGCTGTATAGGTGCAGTTACCCCCGTTAAAGATCAGGCCATCTGTGGATCTTGCTGGAGTTTTGGAACCACTGGAACAATCGAGGGAGCATATTTCCTAAAGGTAATAAATTGATAGATTTTCATGAAATAATATTTGGATTTCCAGGTGAGTCTATCTTCTAACACCGCTAACAAACTTGTGGCGCATGCAGGTATTCTTAATCATGCCAATTATCTTGTTTCCTACATATTTGTCACAACCTTGTGGCTTGTTATTACTATCTCTCAGGATGTATGCAAGTTACCCATAACAACTCATTGATCAAGATCTAATTAGAAACATGTCGGAAAGAATTTATGCGGAATATGAGATATTTCATCTTTTTTATTAATCCACATTCCTTTGCCAGTGTGATAAAGTTTTATATATTAAATGGAAATTTACCTGTATATATTTTGATCATTTTCCTGACTGATTTCTGACAACATGGACATTCACATCCAGAGTCTGTTTGTGAAGGACCAGGTTATTACACCTGATATCTGGTAGCTGACAAAACTTCTCAAACATCTTTATAATTGTGTTTGTTGACAGACAGGGAACTTGGTGCGATTGTCCCAGCAGGAGTTGATGGACTGCTCGTGGGGCGAGGGAAATAATGGTTGTGATGGGGGAGAAGACTTCCGCTCTTATCAGTGGATAATGAGTAATGGTGGAATAACCTCTGAGGAACAGTATGGACAGTATCTCGCTCAGGTAATGGTGTTTTTTCACTTTTTGGGGTGAGCTTTCTATGCCCTCATTTTTTCACTCATTATTGTACCATTAACCGGATCGAGTTGAGCCATTCCCACATTGTGGCTCTGGCAATCGAGGGAGTGGTTTATACGAGGTTTCCTCTCCGTTTTCCACCATAATAAGGCAAGGTACAGTGTGGGATGGACAATCGGCATCATATAAGTGAAATTCCCTTGAGTATGACCTTAAACCACAATCCAATAAACAAACAATTATGCCATAGTTTTCTCACTTTCTATGGGTCCCTTAAGGGAGCTTCTTACCGTAATGACTCGAACATTACGAACACCTCTACTCAGATATCCTTGTCATTTCTGTCTAAGATTAGCTTTAAATGGGACCTAATTTTCGAACACATTTGTGTGTATTGCTTGATGACCATTAATGACCGCATTTTGTAACGATTAACCTCCTGCAGGGCTGTTAATCCTTGACATGGGCCTACAACAACACCGCCGCGTAATCACTCTGCATGATCTAATGGCAATTGTCTATATGACCGATGCCTGGACCTAGCATAAGTTAAAAATGAGTGGATAAACTTTTATTTATTTATCTTTGCAGCATAACTACAGCTACAAAAATAAATAAATAAAAGTTTATCCACTCATTTGCACTCCAGTAACCGAAGTTTAACAATTCACCGATAAAGTAGAGAAATATCGAACAATGGTCTCAGGAAATGCTTAAGACATTTTCACATGAATGCCGTCCAACAAAGGTAGCTCTAGTGTGGTTTGTGAGACATCTGCCCTGAAATATTTCTGTCTCGTTAATATGCCGTACAAAAAGATAGCAATATAAATCGCTGTTGATTCTCGCGTATCTTTATAAATTTTATCATAACCAATTACTCACTTAAATTAGTGATTTCCAAACACTTGCCCATAAAAATCCATGGTTTGATAATTTCCTTTTGCGATGCCATAAAATATATAAACACGGAAGGCACATCAGTGATAAAAAAAATATATATACAACAGCATAGTAACTAGACTGGTTTAATTTCCAGACCAACGGATGACAACATGAACTGATCTAGACTGCAACTGCAACTGCAAAACAATAAAATAAGGTCAAACACCTGCGACCGGGGTCTTATGTAACATGTTGTGGAACATATCTATCTATTCATGAGCTGACCGAATCCGGGCCATGTTTGCTGTGAACAGTCTAAAATTAACCCTCATTGCTCGGGCAAAAATTAAACCCAAGAAACGAGAATGGTATTTATTTTCTTGACCAATCAGATGCAAAAAAATACATCAATTCTAAAACAGAATGGCGCTGGTTTTATTAAAAAACAATTAATCCACTGTCAATCAAATCGGAGCGAGTTATTCGATTTGAAGCAAATGTATTAGAACAAAAGGCAAAAGCAGACATGTCCTAAAGCAGCCATTCAAATGCAAATTGATAAGTGTTTGACATCGATATCAAGGTACCGTTGCTTTGGCTGTCTCAAAGTCCAAAATTGTCAGACCTCTCACTCATCTATGCAGATGTTTGACCTACTTTTTTCAATGCACACATGATTTCAATTCCAGAATCTGCTTTTGTTTTTTCGATTTCTACACATAATATCGCTGCATGACAAGTATGTAAAAAAAATCGGTAGTCAAAGATTCTAATGACACTCTGTCAAACACTGGATTACTGTTAGAACGTCATTGTTGTGAATCAAATTCTAAGGTGGGTTTAGTAAATACCAATTCATACGGATATGGGTCACTATATACTTATTTTAAATGTCTACAAAAGTTCAAACAGAGGCCAAAGTCTGCTGAGAAGAGGAAAGACAACTCTTGTTCTTGTTAAACTACATACTTGGCGGCAACAAAATCTCTTTTGTTGCGGCTTTTGTCTCGTTCTCAGTGACCAACTCAGCAGCTTGACATGTAACCAAGTTTTTACTGTTAAATATGCAGTCTTCTTTTCACCTTAAAAATTACGATATAAAATAGTGTCATAAGAACCCTGTTCATCACCAAATACATATTCACCCTGCTTATATGCCAACCGGTCGTATATAAGTTTGTAGACTCTCTTCCAGACACGCACAACTGTTCGATCAGAATGAAGTAAACTAGATGAACTTGATCAGATATGTTTTGTTTGTTTGTTTGATTGGGGTTTAACGTCGTACTCAAGGGTATTTCACTTATATGATGATAGATTGTCCACTTCACACTACACCAAGCCTTATTACGGTGGAAAACCGAGAGGAAATCTCGTAAAAAACAACCCCATGATTGCCGGAGCCACAACATGTGACTCCCTCATATACCTGATGGTCGACACATGAGTGAAAATACTGGATTCGTTCTGAAGCATACATCTCCGTAGGCCTACACAGTACAAACTATATATGGTAGAAGAAAGCAAAATTTTCTTTCTCTTTACAAACAATATACATTTGCTAGGGATATACATCAGCTCTTATCATTCAGTTGATTGTTATTTTTAGTCAAACTAGCGGGCATTTGGAGGGTGCTTCATGTTGCCCTGGTGCTCTCAGAGCTAAAGGGGAACAGGAAGCCAATCTGTTTGTGGTGTCTTTTCTCGCGTCCTGTTAATGTCGTCCTGTATTTGTCCCGTTCTGTCTTTGTTTGATGCCAGTGGTGTTGAGTGTGGTTACCTTCACCCATTGGTCTGGCATGTCGTCATATAAGTGAAATCAAACAAACAAACAAAATAATGATTAAACCGTTTTAGATGTTGATTTAACACATGTGAAGCTGTGAGCGACACGTTAGTGGATCTATTGTCTGTGCGCTGACGGGGAGTCTACAGCTAATACACCCACCCAACTAGTGATCAGAGTGGCTATCACTCTGTTTTGCCTCTAGCCTTTCGAACATTTCCCCAGAGACCCGTTCATAATATTTGAGTCCTTACAGTATGTATTTGTTTTCTCTATTTTTGAAGGTGCTTGTGTGCAGCCTTTTTTGTCCTAGTTTATTTTCCTTTTCATTGAGGGCTTGTGAGGAGATTCTTTTGCACTAGTTTCTCAATTTCTGCAGGTGCCTAGTTGGACCTTTACATGCACTAGTTTTCTCAATTTCTGCAGGTGCCTAGTTGGACCTTTACATGCCCTAGTTTTATAACTTTCTGTCGTTGCCATGTATCTTTTCCTGTGTCTAAATGCAGTTTTGTTTGCAATTTAATTTTTAACTTCTTTCAGAGGCATTTAGAAGCAGGGATAGTAACAGTACAAGGTATTTTATGGATATACAACTTCTGATTTATTGACGAGCGACGTGCTAGAATCTGCTCCGAAACGTGTCTCGTCAATAAATCAGAAGTTGTATATCCATAAAATACCTTGTTATGTTAATTTAATTTTTATATTTATGTTCAAACCGTACAGTACAGGATAAACCACATCCCATTGAGGTTACAGATATATCATATAATTTCATCTGAATGTAAGGGCGCTTATAATTCTACCTGGACTGACAGACAGTAGTTACATGTAAGTTACATCAATGAGGTCTACATTATTAAAATTGGAAATTCAGGAAACTTTATCATGAACCGTAAAGTGGGAAGCATGATGACAGAGTCAAAAAGTTCCACTTCAGCACATAAATCTAAATAATTCCTACCTTTGTGTTCACATATTCTCAACATAATAACTTTGTTCTTTCCACTACAGGATGGTTTTTGTCATTCGAGTAAAGATAAGATTGTGGCGAGTATAAGTGGCTATGTGAATATCACCCCCTATGACCTGGATGCCTTGAGAATGGCCATTGCTAAACAAGGACCTGTATCTGTCGGGATAGACGCGTCTCACAAATCTCTCTCATTCTATGCTAATGGAGTCTATTATGAGCCCAGTTGTGGTACGTTTACTTAGTTTTTTTTGTGATTTTCTTTGTTGTGAATGTTAAGGAGTTTGCTGCAAGTGGCCTTGAACTGATCAGTCCGTGATGTCTCATTCTAGCTGTTTATAAGTTGCTCATCCATTCTTTGCTTTCATCGTGACTATTCAATATGTTACATATAAATAAAACATGCAAGTAGAGACACTGTGAGACAGACTCTGGCTTTCACCGACATTTGACATTTGACAAATAACCGTGTGGACAATCCGTCGCCATAAAAGTGAAATAACCTTGACTTCGACATTGAACCCCAATCAAACAAACACTCGAATTGTCCACAGCCATCTACGTAGAAAACTACAGCTGATATAAAACAAGGTTATTAACAAGGTGACCTGTTTCTATACCTAATTTTAACTCAAGACTATAACATATTATTAAAACCCTGTATACTGTAAACAATCGATGAATGAATGAATGTTGTTTGTAGGAAACAAGCCTGATGACTTAGATCATGCAGTATTAGCGGTGGGTTATGGTGTGATGAACGGACAGGCCTACTGGTTGGTGAAGAACTCCTGGTCCACCTTCTGGGGTAACGACGGATACGTGCTCATGTCACAGAAAGACAACAATTGTGGAGTGGCTACAGGAGCTACATATGTTCTTGTATAGGCCTTTACAAAATAGTGCCTCAATTCCAAATTTTATGTAAAACCGAAAATGGAAAACTATCATTTAGAAAATATGACTGTTGAAATTTCAACTTACTGCAAACCAAAACAAATTGGTTAATTTCAAAAATACTCCTATTAATGCACCTAGAGTTGTGAATTAGTTTGAACTGTTACATTTTTCCAATTTATTGAAATCTTTGTTAAGGTTTTAATTACATGTGTTGAAATATAATTATATTTATTCTTTAAATTTTGGTTATAAAAAAATGTAATTTCTGTTGTTTTAGTTGATTGCTTCTTGGGTAAGAATTGTATATACCAGTGTATATCTGGTAGGTTCCGTAATTCCAATAATATTGACTGGTTTTATGTGGTAATCTTTAAATTTTAATATCCATATTTTTTTTAAACTAAACTAAATTATATTGAATATCGTTCTATGTGTAGTAATGTAACAGCAGTTACTGAATTTTTTTTAAAAACATCGGAAGGGTAGTGTCCCTTGATCTTTTGATGGGTTGTGTCCCCTGATGTATGAAGGCGTTGCAAGGGGTTTGTCCCTTGAACTTTGCAAAGAGTCCCTTGAAACATATTTGGATCCAATCTGAATGTTGTCAAAATCAGGATACAGGTAGAAGATGTGTTCCATTAGAAGCTGTAAATATTCTTGTTCATGTTTTGTAAATATGGCTGGATGTCGCTAAGTTTTATAGTGCTTTATTTTGATAAAGCTTCTAAAAAGATTATTTGTAAATCGTAATTTTTGATTTCATGTGGTGCTGCAGATGTGTATATTGTTGCTTAAATTCATGTTTACTTTTGTACTTTCCTGAAATGTGTATATACTTAAAATTGATATTTTCTTAAACAATTTTCTATTGTAGAAAAGTTATAGAGAATTCACAGGTTTATGTTCTCTGTAAAAGACAATAGCTATTTTAATTTTTGTAAATATACAAATATGGCCAAAGTGGCATTACTGATAGCCTTTTATTTCCCTAATATTGACGCCCCATGAGGGAGTGGGTGGGCCATGGCCCTGCAGAATACTCCCTCGGCTTCCTCCGTCGATCGTAAGAGGAGAGAAAAGAGGTTGCTTTCTGTTGCCCTGGGTAATGGGAAGCAGAATTGTTTGTGATGTTCTGTATTTGTGTACGTCGTCGTCATATAAGTGAAATACCCTTGAGTACGACGTTAAACCCCAATCAAACAAACAAACAAACCCTAATATTGACAAAGAGACAAGTCAATTCCAGTTAGTTCTGCAGTATAAATATTTCAAACAGGATTTTGTTGTTAGGGCTCATAAATACTCTTTGAGGAAAGTCAACAAAGCAGGAAAACTGTAGGTTAAGTTCACATTTGTTGTTTTCTTAAAGAGGAGTCAAGAGAATGCAATTAGTATGTAAATAGCATTAAAGTCTTGGAATAAGATAGTAAACACCAGAAATAAATATTTTTTTACGACTCTCAGTGTCTTCTTCTTTTAGTTTATTTACCATTGCTCATGCATGTGTGTCAATGTATAGTTTGTTTTGCTAAAAATTATTTAAATAATCAAATTATGTAAGACGTGTATACACTTCCAGGTAGCAAGACGTCACATAACCCAAAACACCTTGATGAAAACACAGAACTGGTCTGTCCTGATTTTGTAGAGGCAGTATGGCTGCCATTATTTTCACCTTAGCATTCTATTACAGCTAACCGATTCCAAAGTCGCCTAGGCTCTCTTTAAGCACTTACAAGTAATCTGAGCTATTTTGAGCAACGATATACTTCAACAGGATTATCTTTTTAATTACCAGAAAAGGATGCAGTCGGTGCTATTTGCCTTACAGGTATGAGTTTTATGCAGCATACACCATTGTCAATACAATTGTAAAATTTAAAGCATATATATAACACCTACATGTGAATAATTCTACATAAAAATTCCAAATTCTGGTGGAACAAGTAGACCATATGTTGAATTACCAAACGGATCGTAAACTCTTATTCGAATTGTCAAGTATATGAGTGAGTCACACGATGTGGCTAAGTGAATGGTTTGTTAAGGCAGGGGGTGGTTTTTACTAGATTTTCTCCACGGTTTTCACCGACATTTGACAAATAACCATATGGAGTGGACAATCGGTCGCCATATAAGTGAAATACCCTTGAGTTCGACATTGAACCCCAATCAAACAAACACTCGAATTGTCCACAGCCATCTACATAGAAAACAACAGCCGATATAAAATCGACAAAACGGAGGAATGATTAACAAACGTGCTGGGATATCTTGGCAAGGTCAAGGCGGTGAGGAATACAATTGTCAGATATTGCAGGGATGGTAATAGCCATTGTACCATTTTACTGTACACTGCAAAAGTACCAGGGTTTAGGCGGAAAGATCAATCCCATTTCTAAAATCGTCTTTTGGTACTTTCGTAAGTTCAATTTTCTAGCGCAAGCTATTTGACCGGAACTATTACTGTAAGGCTTTCTGCGTCCACCAACATCCATTAGATTCAAAACCATTCATCAGATTCTGAAAGAATTTGGTTGGGTTATGTCATGCGACAGGATATGGCTTTGGATCGATTTGTGCGAATTTTCTGAGTACATACCGGTGAGATCAAATTCTGTATTTGGTCTGAACCCTGAACTGGAGAACTGTTCTTTTGTATCCATTACAATTTTGGAGAAATATTCCATGTAGCAAGATGATGTACAGTATCTGGGATTATTCTGTCCACAGGTGGAGCTACCTGGTAGGAAATTTAAAAACCGATATTCAGATTTCTATCCACATGATAACAGTATTGCATTTAGCACCAGGCCATATTGGATAGAGTTTGATATGCGCCTTACTTGGCTACGAGTGACGCCAGTTGGCTTCGTTTGGTTCCCTCCCCGTGAGGGAGCGGGTGGGCCATGGCCCTGCAGAATACTCCCTCGGCTTCCTCAGTCCATTGTAAGAGGCGAGAAAAGAGGTTGCTTTCTGTTGCCCTGGTGTTCGCAGAGCTAAAGGGTAACAGGAAGCAAATTTGTTTATGATGTTCATATTTATTGCAGCCCAGAGTATAGCTTTAAAGAGTAGCAATTCTGTCTTTGCTTTGCAGAGGAAGATTAACATTCCAACAGTATGAAGACACCTTAGATCTAATGGTTATGCTAGTGTGCATTTTTGTTGGAATACACTGTTAATATACCCTTGAGCATGGCGTAAATCAGGAACCAGTCAAGCAGACAGGGGCATTCGCCCATCTGTGGAATTATTTTGCCATCCCCCTCCCTTAGTTTCGTTTTCCCAACCAAAGCTGTATATTATTAGTTATCTATTAGATCACAAATCGTTTTATCTCAGAACCAATGGGCCCAAGCCCAATTATTTATACATAAGATACAAAATATAAGACGGATCAGTGAGAATTTTCTTTTATAAATCGTTTTCTTTCAGAAGATATCCACCCAACCAAACCTGTTTATAATAATTTTTCTATTAGAGACAAAATATACGATGGAGAATTAAATATTTACTTTCACAAATCGTTTTCTTTCAGAAAAAAACTGACCGACCAAAGCTGTTTTGCGAATTCTGCCAAAGACAGTTTCAGATTAAATATTTCCTGAATAAGCACATTGAGGCTGTTCATAAGTCTGTTCAGCTTGAAACCTGCAGCATTTGTGATGTCTGTGGGCTGAAATGTTCCGATTTCAACACCCTTACCTCCCACATGAATAACCACAAGAGACGCTATACCTGTGGCATATGTAACACCCACTGGTCAACCACCTATAACTTAAAGACCCACACGCTGAGCCATACGGGAGAAAAACCACACAATTGTGAACACTGCTACCAATCATTTTCAAGAATTGACAATTTAAAGTTGCACATGAAATCGATGCATAAAGACCTGGAGATCTTGCCCTACAAATGTAAAATTTGCTCCGAGAAGTTCAAAACGAACAAAGAAAAACGGACCCATTTCCAGTCTGTTCATGGACTTAAAGCGGTAAATAGGATTTCTTTTTTTTACCAATAAATATCTTTACTGTGTTAGCGAACGTTGTGCGTTAAATGAATCAAACATTTACATTGATTGAAATTTTGAATTATATAATGGTTATTGCGGGTGGGCCATGGCCCTGCAGAATACTCCCTCGGCTTCCTCGGTCGATCGTAAGAGGCGAGAAAAGAGGTTGCTTTCTGTTGCTCTGGTGTTCTCAGAGCTAAAGGGTAATAGAAAGCAGATTTGTTTGTGATGTTCGGTATTTTTGTCCGTCGTCATATAAGTGAAATACATTTGAGTACGACGTTAAACACCAATCAAACAAAATCCAATAAAAGCATGCTTTGTAGAAGTGAAACAACATGAGTATGGATAATATATCAATGAAATACACCAACAATGGTCAACTGACTTACAATTGTCCCTATTAATCTTTCCAAACGGTTTCTTATTCTTTAGCGGAGAGAGGCTGAGTAGAATAGTTAAAAAGACAGTTTGTTCAATTCCAGACATTGACAAATTTTGTCTCGGAACGTAACAAGAACAGCTATCGACCAAAACGGTGGGTTCTTTGTGCTTCCCTGCTGTTTGTCTGATTTGTAACGTTGGATCCTTGTATCACTCATTCATCACCATTTCGCTGAATGTCAAAGGTCATGATATAGGTCGTTACTCAAGTTCCATTGAGAAAGTAACATTAGTGTTATGGAATCAATCTGGATGCCAGACAACATGTAGTTGAAGGAGGCTTTACTTTGACTATAATAGCTTAAAAGGAATTGAAAGTGAATTGTGTTTAAATTTTTTAACCATTTTTGCACAAAGGAAGAACTTGCCAAGGGCTTAGGCAGACACCCATCAAAGTGGACGCCCCAAAGGGAGCAATTGCCTCATTTGAACACCCTGTTTTAAGAAACTTTAACATGCAAGAGATAGGAAACTGTCAAAATTGGACACCCAGTTATTTCAAAAGCGAAGCAAAATTACCATTTTGGACACCAAACTTTTGATTTCTGGCTAAGCCCCCGGAACTTGCAGAAAGAAACTTACAGGTTTCATTTAAATGAGCTGAAGGTTTGAGGGAGCTTCCTGTTTGCCAGTGGGGTTGAAGGGAGCTTCCTGTTTGCCAGTGGGGTTGGAGAGAGCTTTTTTCTTCAGAAATAATCATTTGTACATATATAAACAGTCAGAATTTTTTTTTAAATTTCTTAACAATATCAAATCAATAAGACATTGGGAGAGCACTTAATGTTGATGCCATTATTTGCGCCAAAAGTAGGCAGTTAAGAGGGAGCTTCTAGTTGCCGTGGTGCTCTCAGACATAAGGGGCAGCATGAAGCCAATATGTTTGTGATTTCTTTGTATTACGTCCTGTGTTGTCTTTATTTGTTGCCACCCCGTGAGGCAGCGGGTGGGCCATGGCCCTGCAGAATACTCCCTCGGCTTCCTCGGTCGATCGTAAGAGGCGAGAAAAGAG
>JAVFBW010169263.1:0-11223 GCA_034783835.1 Mopalia ciliata
AACATGTGACTCGCTCATATACCTGATGGTCGAAAGGCGGACTCGAACCTGTGAACGGTAAATCGAAGCATGTTCAGCTCAGGAAGCGCACTCGCTACCACTAAGCCACGGCCCGGGCCTGATCTATCAGAGGAAGAGATCTGCGCTGAGCTTGCTG
This sequence comes from Mopalia ciliata, assembly GCA_034783835.1. Lineage (NCBI taxonomy): Eukaryota > Metazoa > Mollusca > Polyplacophora > Chitonida > Mopaliidae > Mopalia > Mopalia ciliata. The sequence goes on from JAVFBW010169263.1 coordinate 158, forward strand.
ACCAAGGTATAACTAACGTTAAGCGAATTACAACTAAAAAGGATGGTAGTCTTATAAATCGTAACACCTACATGTACTTGATAACTTTGGATTCAACTACAGTTCCAGACCTCATCTACATAGGTCCTAACAGGATGAGGGTAGATACATTCATTCCCAACCCAACAAGGTGCTTCAAATGTCAAAAGTTTGGACACGGTAAGACCCAAGACCCAGTGTAGAGGTGTTTTGGTGTGCTTTCGTTGCTCTGAAGAAGGCCATAAGGGCTTCGACTGCAACAACACTGTCAAATACTCCAACTGCAGTAAGGCCCACATGGCCTCCTCAAACGACTGTAGCTATTTTATAAAAGAAAAGCGAACCGAAGTGATCAAATCAGAAAATAAACGTTAGTTATATTGAAGCACGGCGCCTTGCATCTACCTCTGGTATTCCAAGGCCATCCCAGTCATATGCCAATGCCACGAAGAAAGTTTCTGTGTCTGTTGCGACACAGGCCTTCTTGACTGTGGCCTTCTACTGTTAACGCAAACACAAAACAAGCGAAAACCGCTACATCCACAAAAACGGCTACATCAACTCAAACTATTACCCCAAAAAAAGCCAAATAAACAAAATAATCAAACAAAAAGTAAAAAACCATCTGGCCCAGAGGCTCGCCCTTACAAGACCACAAGAGACGCTGTTCAAACATTTCAGTTTGAACAGCCAATCAATGTACTTAACATCGAGAGGGTTGAACCCATCTCTCCAAAACCATCAACAAGCCAACCCCTTCCGTCGAAATCGGTTGCCCTAGCAAACCGCTTTGATCCCTTGGAAGGGGGGAAAAATGTGTGTGTGTACATACGATTAAAACACTATTGTAAGTCCTTTTCGGTACATTTGTTTTTTTTTTGTATGTATGCTGCCATGGGTGCAGTTTGTTTGAAACTTGTTTGTGATAAATGAGTTGAATATTTGTTCACGCCACAGCGTAGCTGAAATACCGCTGAATGTGGTGTTAAACACCAATCAATCAATCAATCATTTCATTTCTTATCACACTGTGGAAGGGATTGTGTTTTTTATGGCAAAATTTAACTTTCACCAGTTTACATAAACTTACATAAGTTTATTGAGGACTCTACCGCTAGTCAGGGCAAAAATTTTGACTTGTTTTTTGGCCTTTCTGAAATCTTCATAATGTTGATAATGCAAAAAGTTTGACCCAGAAATTAAGTATTTTAAAATGTTTTTTTTAGATTTAAATTGTAAAATGCGTGCTTCAATGATTATGTATATCGAAGGGCGAGAGGGATTAACGAGATTACCTCACCTAAACTGACTACCTGCTGACTATTATCACAAACCAAATAAAGAAAGGCTAACAGATAATTGCATTACCGTTACCGTTTGGGACGTGTTTTTGCACTGAACAGTATACATGAAGAACAAATCATTGTGGTTGTAGAACACTCATTTATATGGACTACTCATGGCCCCAGTCGGACTCCTACTGATAGTCTTTAACAAAGGTGTGAACGAATTCTGTGAAACCGACGTCACTCAAATTTCGTAGTTAAAACTGCCATTTAATAATATTTTTTACAAATTATGTATGAAAAAAATAAAACTCTATTTCACCTTTTCATTCAATTAAACGAGTGTAGAATCACTGTAGCGGCGACATTAAGCTCAGTCTTTACTGGACAGGGGTTATTTAGAATGTTAGCTGATTAAGCATTGCAAAATGTGAAATTTAATTAGTTTAGCATCATATTAAGCTGCATTTCAAATTTCAACTCTCTATTTTAAGCGGTTTGGATTCTATCCTGTTCACATCCTTATGTCAAAAAAGTTACAGATGCGGCCTACTTGTTGCCATGGAAACGTGGAATTTGTTGGGAATGACTTTACATTAGCATCATATTAAGCTGCATTCCAAACTTGAAGTCTATCTTTAGCGGTTTGGCTTCTATCCTGTACACTAAAAAACAAATGACAGATTCGGACATATTTGTTGCCATGGAAACCTGAAATTTGTTCGGAATGACCCCATTGTCAATATAAGTTTAGTTTAGCATCATACTAAGCAGCATCCCAAATTTAACTCTCTATCTGAAGCGGTTTGGCTTTTATCCTGTTCACGTCGTCATGTGAAAAAAAGGGACAGATCGGGACATATTTGTTGCCACGGAAACCTGAAATTTGTTTGGAATGATCCCATTTTCAATAGGAGTGTAGTAAAGCATCATATTAACAGCATTCCAAATACGAAGTCTCTATCTTTAGCGGTTTGGCTTCTATCCTGTTCATGTCGTCATGAGGGAAAGTTGGATCGACTGACAGACAGACAGAATGAGTTGTAGAGCTGCTCAGTCGCAGCTAAAACAAACATGTTGTTTATTAAATTTATTTAAGCTGTTTTCTCAGCTTTCATTTTTCTTGATTTTTATCTTTTAAATCGTTTATTTCTCCTTAACTATGCACTAAGTCTGAAATTTGGCACAGACAATTCTGAAGCCATTAGCTAAAACACCGCCATGCAGATTTTTTATTTTTTACATATATTTTTGTCAGGTTTTAAAAAACTAACTTGAATTTAGAAAAACCATGTGACTGGTTTTAAGTTGAAATACTTGTCTACAGAAAAATGCAATTTTGGAGAAAAAAAATCTCAAACCAACTGGGATAAATAAGAGCTATAAATAATTGTCCAGTTTAAAAAAAGTATTTGACTTTTTTCTTTATAAATGTAATTATAAAATACTGGATGCAATCGTAATGTACAATGTTGCAAGGATGGTGATGTTCTGCGATAGAGCAACCCTGTCCATCTTCAAATTATGTGATGTGAGCAATGTGCAGGATCCGGTGTTAAAATCTATTCCAGGGAAACTTTAAAGCTGTATAAATTTGCCCCAGATAGGACACAAGAGCAAGATCTGTTAACAACTTAGTTGGTCCAAGATGCAAATCACAGAACAAGGTGGAAGAACGTGTTTACGCATTGACGCTTAAACTAAGTTAGCAAATTTAACTAATTAAGATATTGCATTGAAGGTGTCTTCTCTTTAAATGAACATGGCGTTAAAACTTTATACTGTGGAGAAATGATTGGTAACTGATATAAATATAAAATAAATTTTCATCTGAATTGAACAATAAACACACTTTATAAAACCCAACCAAGTAATAAATATGAACAGTATAAAAACAATTACAGGAAACTGGTTAAGCAAGTTTAAGCCGACTCTAATATTATCCTTTTAGCACTTCAACATGATGTTTCCGATATTTTATTGCCATAAACACATAGCAAGAGTGACACAAACATGTTTTAAACTCTCTTCATTACAATCGTTGCTTAATTTCTACTGTACATCGTTGAGGCCATATCTCTGCGTGGTATTTAACATATGCACAAAAGGGTTCTAATAGTCTTTTACTTTTTCATCAATAAAAAGCTATCACTTATATCCAATAATAATTTTTTCTTTATAAGTGCATGTAGTATTTTTTAAATTAATGTGAAATTCTGTTTCAATCTAACCAAAGCTGCTCGGCCTAAGTAAAGATTTCGTCACAGTGTCTCTGAGACAGCCTTTTAGGATGTCAATTTTGAAAAATAGCTCAAGAAATGATTATTTTAAAAAAAACTAAAAAATTACTTCAGCAAATCAAACTGCGAAGAAATTCAGCTAAAACATTTTCTTAAAAAGATGATTGATTTCGTTGACTGAGCAACCATTATCAGAATATTTTTGTCATGCATAGTGTGCCTCAATGCTCTTTTGCAATCTGCCAACATGTATTACTTTTATATTTTGACAGATTACCTCCCTTGTCGAATGTAGAACGCTCCAATAGCATGAGAGAAATAGAAGTGATGTGTTATGCAGACAAACAGGATAAATCGTTGTCATTGATACCTTTCCTGTTGGGCTATAGTATGCTTACCCGATGAATGGACAATTAACTGGTATTGTTACAGACGAACCCGTCCGTGAGTATAGGACACATATACGCATCAAGTCTGCCTATGTCAGAGATATTTGTAAAAAAATATTTCTTGATTTACTTGATGAATGGATAATAAAATGATAGCGATACACACACTTCCTTCCATAAAATCAGGAGAGCGTCACATCTTTAAGTCTATATATCTAGGAACTACATAGAGGCGTATTAGAAAAATATAATATTTTAAGGAAAGATCATGATGAACTTTAGACGTTGAAAGTAGGTTTTATGATTGCTAGGACTTTTACAGCTGCTTCATTTGTCATAGCTGCTCACAACTTTCCACAATATCTTGTCTTCTTCAATAGGAATATGTATGGAGTGAACATCCAGGAAGTCAGGGCTGTACGGTTTCTTTCAGTAACTGCACGGGACCTCTTGGTAGCCAGCTGTACATTTCTTTAAGAAAAGGTCCCTGTAAAGTGCGAGACTAGAATTTCACATGCAACACTACTATGATTGGCATGTACATATTGTATAACAAATCCAGAAATCCAGGAGCATAAAAAAAAAAAAACAAAAAAAAAAAAAACGTTCAAGTTTAGGGTTTGTTCACTAGAGCTATGCAATAATACAAGATGGCGACGCCTGTGTCATCTTCAACAGAAACTATGGGATAAACGGTGTGGGACCCAACGTTACATAATCAATGTGGCATAGTAAGACTTTGGCTTACGGCAAAAGAAAAAAGTATTTATTATCAAGACATCCACAAATATAATCAACTTAAAATAAAATTGAATTAAGAATTTACACGACTTATCCTCTTGCCGGTTGGAACATGCGAGTTATTCCGATTAGTAAAATTTGGTTTATGAGTTAAATTCTTTTGTGACGGATAGATTAGAAAAACCGCTTAACCGCTTAAATGTTGAAAAAGACCATTTTTAGTGTTTTAGTAATGTCAACCCTCATCTCTCAATTCGTATCAAGCTTCAATTAAAGTGTTTATCTTAACAATTGGTGTGTTTGTTTGATTGGGGTTTAACTTCGTACTCAATAATGACGGATTGTTCGCTTCTTACTGTTCATGGGCAAGTTACGGTGGTAAACAGAAAGAAAACTTCGTAAAAAGCACCCCGCAATTGCCGGTGTGAGTCACTCATATACCTGAGGGTCGAACGACGGACTCGATCCAGTGAACAGTACATATCGAAGTTGGATTAGTAAGCGCACTCGCTAACCACTAGGCTATGGCCTCCACCCCTTTACAATTGGAAAGTCAAGTGAAAATGTAGGATCCACTACGACGTTAACCCGTTGCTACTTTTGTTACAGAGGGCTCAGACTATCGATCATGCCACATGGTCTTTATAGAATCAAATTCATACAGTTTTGACTGATGTTATGCTGTGTTTTGTTAGAATTTCAGTTTAGTGATATCAATAAGAAAGTTTTGGTCTTGTCGAACGCTGGTTAGTTTGTTGATCTGGTTTTGTCTCAATCTATCAACGTTATGAGATTATCAGAGTGTCCTTAGGGGATTGTTGTATAGCTAGGACATTGTATTAAGTTCTGAACACGATGCCGGAGAATAATCTCTTCCATTCGTTCAGGCTTCACCGATTTGTCACACGGGATAATTTTGATAGGTAAAGAACAGTACTATCCTTCAGATCTCAGGCGTAAAGAAAATTAACTCGTAATTGGCCGGTGCTACTTTATTCGATTTTTACACGGACCTAAATTAAATCAAACCATGTCTTAATACCATGAAAGCAGACGAGGGACTATCGAGCAGATCATTGCCTGATTATACTAAAGGGATTCGAGATTACCAGATCTTGATTTCTACAAGGTGTGCATTCCTTTTTATTTCCTATTAACCTAGTTAAGATAATATTCAATCAATTGCCAGCGCTCACACTCACTTAACATGGATCTCACGGCTTATAATTAGTGACAGTAGTTTATAACACAGAACACGATGTGGCATGACCCTTGGAAAACTTAGAAACTTAATTTACAAGAACAAGCGATAAATCAAATTCTTGAGAAAAATACATCATTAATTGATTGTTGAGGTTGAGTTGAATCGTGCCTATTTATTGAGTATTATTAAGAAAGGCTGGGTTTCTACATTTAGCAATCTGACATCTGAAGTATTTAGTCAGGTACAGTAATCAATAGCTAAAATTGCCAACTGTTGGGTTGTGCTGATTTAAGACCTACTCTGGTTAAGAGAGTGATAACTGCTATATACGGTTACGCGGCCTTTATCAAACATTATTCATTATTGAGCATCCATGTTTTGCGGTCCAATATAGCTGTCACATATGACGGACTAGACACAGGCGACAACAGCCTTAATAAATAAAGTAGTGAAGTAAAGATATGTTTATTGGTAGCATAATACAATATCTCACACCTGGGTTCTACTTCATCTAACCAGAAGACCCGATAGACCGGCGTGGCAGAAACATTGACTAACTTCATTACCGTCTTGTCATGAACCTGTGCGAACTCCTCTTCTTTAGGCATTGGTATTAGTACCACACAAGTATGACCATTAAAAAAACCATTTGCCAAAATATTATACCATGCAACCGAGTACGCTGCCTTTGAAATTTGACCAGCAAACCAACGAACTGTACGTCATGTTTTTTTATCTACTCGGTTTATTACATTCCTTGCTCAAGTTCGGCACATGCAAATGTACATCTAGTGTTAATGCGAAAGTTGAAAGGTAACATACTATTGCAGTGTAAATCATTAGGACACTTGATGAATGTTCTCCATATTATCAGATGTATATAAACCATAAACTATTGCCTTTCACTTTGATGTATTTTTTATTACAGGCCTACATACGAATTCAAGGACACTTTTTAAGTGGAATTTGAGCACGACAAAGATACCTTGTAAGATAATTCACCCTGTACGTCGGCTCCCTCTTTCATGGAATGGTTAATCTGCTCTTATATATGGTAGCCTACCACCATTACATGTGGTATTGGAATGTCTATCATTCAAAGTGTTGCTTACAAGTACATTTCGATTTCTTGTAGTGAAATGGTTTTACACTCAGCATTATAATTAAAACTTTTTTCCATAAAGTTCTTCTTTAATAAACCTTTAATCTTTAGTTGGGTTCTTGTGTTCTAAGCGATTATATGGTTTTTATGTGCTGACAATTGCTAGATGCACATATCATTAAACTAAAGGAATAATAGCACATAGAAACCTTAAAGAGGACAATGAGGGTTGCCGTTTTTTAAGTTTTTATTTTAAAACTGGCGAGGGTTTTATTTTTTTCGTGTTTGTTTTGGAACAGATTTAACTTCACATAAGACAGTGAAGTCAACAGTATTCCATCAGGCGTGAGCCGTCAAGACAATACGACCCAGTTGTTGATCAATGGCGATCAATACAGAAGGCATGCTTTTATTAACATTGCACTGGTCGTTGACCTGATGGTTTAAGTGCGAAAACTCCACCGAGACAGATGGCCATTAAATAATCCGACCACAAAATGATCATAAATAAAGTCAACAATACTGCCTATGGTAATTCAAAGATGCATTGTCAGTTGCGTAACTTTATTTCGTCTATCAACTGTCTCACAGCAGGAAATGGTACATAAGATCGTGTTTTATCTTCACACCATCAATTTAAAATTATCGCTTAAGTATGCACTTTATAAAAATGGGTGGGTTCGCATTATTTCATGTTCAAGTTGTATTTGCCTTTACCTTCACATGGCGAATTGTACATGTTACATGGAGGTACAAGGGTAAGCTGATGTGTCATTTACAAAATTGGTTATACCTAATGGAGAATGTCCTAATGAGTGCGCATATTACAGGAAAATTACAAGATACGTCATAACTGGTACAGAATGGTTGGACGTTTACAGTAGACATTTAAACAAAATTTATATTTTCAAACTATATTGTTAAATATACCTTTTGATTAAATCACGGTCAGCTTTGCAAATTATCAAAGGATATGGTTTTGATGTTCAACAACAATTACACCATAACAACACCAAAAGAGTCGCTGTGTGACTATCCCTTATAATGTCTTCCTGTTCCATTATTAAAATGGTGAGCTGATATTTGAAGAGCTTTCAAGGAGGCAATCCTAGGTGTTAATATAATTATTAACGATACTAAGTTAAAACGCTTCCCTGAATTATGTTTTAATAAAGAGCAGATCTGGTGTTTTATTATTTGTTTAAGGCATATATATTGTATTTGCAGTTTTTCATTTTCCTACAAATTGCATAATTTATTGCACTTTATTAGCCTTATCATTTTCTTTGTTTTACCGTAATGTCATCCTTTATTTAAGAACCCAAAATTAGTTATGAGGTTGTTGTCTAAAACATGAAAACTTTTTAAGCCTTTATATACAAGTTATACTAATATTGTGTCCATTTATTTGTTGTTGGGGAGCAGTACATGCAGATTCAAAACATATCCGTTACATTCTTTGCCTTTTAGATACAGCTTATCCATCGTTTTAAGCATTTCACTTTTTCTAAATATCATTACTTTTAATACTAACATTTTACTTTTATTTCCCATTTATCTTTAAGTTTTGTTAGCATAATCAATGTAAAAAAAAACTTGACCAATAACTAACTTATACCTTTCACGTAAAGATAAGTGATGGATGGATTTCCATATGGCAAAATCAAACTTAATTTGGTAACAAAAGTCTGCAACACATATTGTTTTTCGTCTTTTGGAAGACTCATCTTAACTACGTTATTTTATTACGTTATAGAATTATTGACATCTTCTTCCAATTATACCTTCATATCCAATAAATATATAAAATTTTGTTATTTGATATGGCAAACAGACCGCAGTTTGAAAAAGCTAAAAGAAGTTTACATAATGACATATCAACTTATTAAAATTATTGAAGTAATAGATGGTGATGTGTGCCATTCTACATAACACGGCATCGAACTATTTAATTGTTTTAGTAATATAGCCCAAATCCACACACTTATGATTCCTAACTTCAATCCCCAAATCCCTCTTTAATAAAATAACATGTAAAATAACTCATGTACATTTACTCAACCTAGTGACCGATTGCTCCCATACACAATGCAGTTAATAATGAGTTCTTGGCCTTTTCCACTCAACAGTTATAAAATAATTTTCAATATATTCCCGTATTTTATATCAATTATCATATTTTGCAAACGTTTAAGTTTTAACCACATTTATATGTCCATTGAAAGGGCCCTTTTATTCATTGGTTCCTAGTGTTAAGTGTATTTCCCTTAAACTGTGTGTATATGGAATAACAAATCTAAATTAATACTATCTTAGACAAGATGTCGGACAAATTACAAGTATTGTTGCACTAAATGGGTAAAGGGTTTTGCTTGGCATAAATACAAAGAAGAGCATACATGGACATGCGCTTAGACAACGCGCCTGCCAGTTCGATTTTCCATTTGTAACAGAGCAAATAGTACTGCGATTTAACACTTGTTTTTTTAAATATAATTTGTACACATACATGTTGTTGTTGTTTATTTGTTTGGGTGGCGGCTCCATTCTATACACATACATCTAGGTTGCACTTTGTTTTATAGAATGTGTAACCTTGCTCAAGGTGAAACGTCCTATATATTGATAAACACAGCTTATGGTTTGAATTTCTGTTTTAATTGTGACTTTTCTTTGATCAAACATATAAGCTGTTTAATAAAACAAGCTGTTGACAGTTTTAGTCATGTCCGAACCTATTTCGTGAACATTTCTCAAGAAAGGCTGTCTTTCGCCATCTGACATCTCAAGTAGTTAGCCAATAGTAGAAATCAATAATAACAGTTCTCAACCATCGCGTCGTGCTCATGTTAACGATATTGGGGTTAGGTGACTGATAACCGATATGCCGTTACGTGATCTGTATAACATGTAGCTCATTATGTACTCCTAACCCTGATTTTGTGGTCGTCTAGCCAATGTAGCTGTCAATTCTTAAGATTTCAACTTATAAACGTGTCAACTTAAGACTGTCCAGTCTTGACATGTATTCTAGTAAAATGATACACTCTAAACACCATCATAGTGGATGTCAGTTTTAAGCCATTCGTAATGATTGACGGGTGGGGTTAGACAGGAGGTGAAAGTATAAACCAGTATTGCATTAAAATCCTATGTGTTATGACACGGACTTCTGTAAAATAAAGTTGCTTAGCCACTTTGAAACAAAACAAGTTTAGAGAGGTTTAAAGATGAATCATTAAAAGGATTGTCCTTATTTGTGATGTTAATTCCCCAGCCAATAGATTTCTTAACGATCATATGATGTAATTCAATGACTGTTATATCAAAATAAAGATATTGCATGGGCACATTCTAAAGCCTGTATAAAGTTGACTACAAAAAACATAATGATGCTTTCTGGCCTTTCTAATCTAGTTGAAACAGCAACTATTGCCCTCAAACAGAAATCTCTACCACCAAGAAGAAAATATGTTGCGCATAAAATAAAAAGCAACGGCGAATTTGGATAGCCCCCAATCAATAATAACGTGATCGGCAGATATTCAGTCTCAATTTTTATTTTTTGTATTTGGATATTTCAAATTTAATTAGAGTTCGAAAGTTAAAGTCAAAATTTTCCTAATCAAGTGTGAGTTTTCGTATTTTTTTTTATCCTGCAACGTAAAAGATATTTACTTAATAATTCCTAAGTACGACAGATTGCAAATGTTTTTGTTATTTATTTCAAGATCAAAGGGATCTTTTGTACGGGCATCTTAAAACGGATTAAATTATTTCCATGTCTTTTGATTAATTGCTCTAATGTAGATGTGGTTAGGCCGTCCTAGATTGCAAATTCCATTGATGGATTGGACCATCCATTCATCCACATCCATCCATCCATCCTGGAACAACGGCAAACACCCTCGGTTAAAAGCCAACAGAACACATAGTGCTGGTGGCTCCCCGAAACGAAAAACTAGACATTGATAGTTACGAATATTTGTAAATATCTATATATGAAATAGTTTTGAACAATTTGATCTTTTGACATATTTGATAAAAAAAAAAATATATATATACATATATATATGAACACTATTG
>JAVFBW010169285.1:0-11222 GCA_034783835.1 Mopalia ciliata
CTGGATTGAGTATAAGGGTGAATTTTGAGTGTCACTTTTTTCCGGTATAACTCAAACTTTCAAGATTCTCCAAGATCGCCTCAATGTGGCGTGCTTAGTTACATACCTGGTCCTAATCATTCAGATGCGTTAGCAAACCGGAAGTACATTATCTCTGTGTTGATATCTATTCCCCGAATTCCGTACTGTTTTTTTTTTCATCTTCTACCATCGAAAAAAACATTGTAAGAATGGTCCCAGTTTGTGTATGCATAAAACATATAATGCAGCAACAGATGTCAAACGATTTGTTCTAAAAAAACATTTGAGAACATGCTTAATGATATATGATTCACCAGACAATTATGACATTTTTAAGGCACCGGACGGACAATGTGAGACCTCCTGACATGCCACGTCACATACAGGGTTTAAAACTGACCAAAGGCAACGATGCTGTTAATTCAGAAATAAATAATTCTGAATTAACCTTTCTATATAATAAGATGTGTTTTTTTACCCATGATAATTTTTTTCGTTTCAAGTGGACGCGGCTTCAACAGAGACGATGCCATAAGGGAATTTGAGTTTTGGCTATACCAGTCTCTTCACACATTATACTCTTTTATTTTAAATGAAAATGTACAAATGAAAACTATTTTGAATACATGTTTGAAAATCCATCTAATTTTTTTGTAATTAAACCTCTGTTTAATCGTATCACTTATTCTATTAACTTTACTTCTTACACAATCGAGCCCGATTTGATGCAAACTAAGCTCATGGGGACTTCTGGCAGTATATATTGACCTATTATTAGTAGAACTTTTTTCATATCATGTTATATTGCAGATAGCGTTGTCTACCCATGGAGTCCGCTACATACAGAGGAAGCCGAATGGGCCGAAGGTAATGGTAAATTCATTAATTTGTATTCTTCGTGCGCCATTTGAACCAGTCGGTTTTGAATTCTAAATGATTTGCTTCATAGGATTTCAGCAACATTGGTAAATCGTCATACCAAATACAGTACCATTGAGTGTGAGGTCCAGCATGACTGACCGTTTGACTGTCTTAAAAGTGTTTAAGGTTATACTTTATTTAGGTTTTGTCCACTGATAGTGACGACTTGTCCGCCCATCTGTTGAAGAAGACCTCTCTCGACCTCACTGACCTCAAACAATGTCAAAACAGAACTATTATAAAGCGTTATAAAAGGCATCATACACAGATCGTTTTTGTGTTGTCGGTTAGCCGTAAAATGGCCAGGGCAACTCTTTCCATTTCTCCGGCTGATTTAAGAAAAATGCTAATATTTCTGTTAAAATGCGAAGGATGAAATGTACAACCCAGTGTCCGATGTTCGTACTCAGTCTCCATTGCCAATAGTCAGCAATATATGGCACAACCTACTGCGTGTGTCTTTGATTTTAGAAAATTAGTGCAGGATATATAACATTTTGTTTACATCCGCATAGTTTTTAGCCACCCATTCGTATTTCAAAACCCGTAGCCTTTTTAATATGAAGGTCACGTGCCGATGCTTATAGTTATATCTGTTTCTTTCCATGTTGAAAGAAGTATTTGAAATTATTGTAATCTGGTAGCGGAAATACAAAAACGATATATACCCAAACCAAATTCAGTTAAAATGTAGTGCCAATATTTTCTATTCATTGCAGTATTATTATTTTTTTTTACATAATATTCATTGCGACGTTATACAGTATTTGTACATTATTATTTGTTTGACAACGTCTTCAAATTTTACCACGTTCCGCTGCGTATCACTTTACAAAATGGTCCCATGTTACCAAGTTTGTCACCATTGATATCGACCGACGTTTAATTGAATGCAACTGCAATCCGTTGTATTTTAAATTGTTTTTGAAGTTTGCTCGGCCTAGGGATCTCGTTGGTCTTCATTTAGGCTACGCTTCTCGATTCAGAGAGCACAAGTAATCATCCTAAAGGCGCCTTCCCACAATGCTCGTATTTGCGACCTATTAATTGGTCGTCTGCATCATACTTTTGTGGCCCACGGCCGTGGCTTAGTTATGGCTTTCGCGCTTAGTGAACTGCGCCTGCTTCGATTTACCGTCCACAGACTCGAGTACATAGATACCATCCGGTATATGAGCACATTTTAGGGCTCCGGCAATCGCGGAGGTGGTATTTACGAGGTTTCCTCTCGGTTTTCCACCGCAATAAGGCTAGGTGCAATGTGAAGTGGACAAATCCGTCGTCATATAAGTGAAATACCCTTGAGTACGACGTTAAACCCCAATCAAAGAAAGAAACAAACAAATACCATACTATTGACCAATGCTTTTACTGCAGTTCACACTAATTCCTTCTAATCTTGACTACAAATCCCACTTAATTTACCGTTTACCTTTTTCTGGTGGCTCATCCAGTACAGCTTTTATATTACAGTAAGTATTTAGGTATGTCTTCTCGTCTTTTCTTTGTAACCGAGGAAAGTTAATATTCCATCAGAACCAGGCTCAATTCCAATTATTTAAATACCATCGTACACGGGATATACCATTAAGATTGGTGTCAAACAACATCAATTCATTGCATTTAAAAAGTTTTTTGTCTGTCCACAGATATACCATCTGCGACAGATGATTTGTCAAATTGGGAGAGGCATGGTAATTTATACCCCACCACTAACATATTTAAATATTTTTTGTAAATCCAGGACCAACTTCTACAAAACTGGTTTATGCTTAAGTCAATATCTTTAATTGTCCAACAATTTATCAGTTTTGAAGTTGGCCATTAAGTATTTGATCATAATTTTAATAATGAGGTCAAGTTATAATTATGTTCATAAAATTAAATAAAGACAGGTGGCGAAAATCTTAAATTAATATTTTGACTTTAGTCGGAAGAAAAATTTGTGGAATTTGCATCAATATAAGAACATATAGCACCGACGGTACAGAAATATTGCATTTGTAGATGGAGGCTACGGTTTTATTGTGAAATACAGGCGTTTGTGAACAAACAATAATGATCTACACCAATAAATCCTCTACTCTGTTTTGGTTCCCGAATTTGGACAGTTTGGAGTAGTGTGTGATATCCTGTTGCTGTGGGGAAATGTACGAGTCTGCCACGATTATTCCAAATTATGTGGATGTTATATTAACTGAGTTCTATCAACCACATTTTTGCCATGTTACATAATGTTTCACACGGGTAAATTGTTGTTTGTTGAAGTCCAATATATTTAAGGTTTTAAAAAGAACAAAACATACTGAGTAATTTGTAATTTACTTAATTCAAATTCATAATATATTTTACCTGTTCACAGATCAATATAAAATAAAAAATCATGTGTTGGATGAATATACAGAAAGTCCAGAACGTGAGTTCATACCAGTCATTTATAATCTGTTTCTCTGGGTTTTGGTTTGGGCTAGATTAGGTGTTATGTTACAACGTAAACTACAACGTTTTCCTGTAACGTTTTGTAATGTTGTCATAACGTTGTATGACCTGGTTCAAACCAACAACCAAATTTTGGTGTAGATTTATGTTGCATTAATGTTGTTATGTGTTTACTCTGCAATGTATCTTTGTTTTATTCATTTTATTTTACTGCTTACACAACCGAGCAAAATGTGACACAAACTAAGCTGATGGGTTCTTCTGGCAGTTTATATTGACCTAATATTGGTAAAACTTTTTGCATATCATTTCATATTGCAGATATCGTACAAGCCGGTGACCTCCCATTGATTGCGCAGACAATAGAGGATTCCGAATGGATAACACATTTTAAAGAAAATGGTAAACTAATAATTTTGTGTGTGTTTTCGCGACATTTGAACCAGTCGCTTTTGTATTCGAAACGATTTTCTTCATAGGAATTCAGCAACATTGTTAAGTCGTCATATCAAATACAGTACCATTGAGTATGAAGTCAAATGTGAAGGACTGTTGGACTGTCATGTAGTGTTTAACGTCATACCTAATATTTTGTTCACGGATAGTGACTACTTGCAAGCCCAATTGTTGAAGAAGACATCTCTAGACCTCACTGGCGTAAAACAATGACAGAACAGACCTATCATAAAGCATTATGCATATTTCACAAACATATCGGCGTGGTGTTGTTGCTTATACTTTAAATGGCCAGGGCAACTCTTTCCATTTCAAGAGCTGATTTAAGAAAAATGCTAATATTTCTGTAAAAATGCGAAGGCTGAAATGTCCAACCCAGTGTCCGATGTGCGTACTCACTCTCCTTTACCAATAGTCAGCAATATATCGCACAACCTACTGTGCATGTCCTGGATTTTAGAAAATAGGTGCAGATTATATAACATTTTCTTTAAATCCACATAATTTTTAGCCACCCATTCGTATTTCGAAACCCGCAGCCTCTTTGATATGCAGTTCACGTGCCGATGCTTATAGTTATAGCTGTTTCTTCCCATGTTGAAAGAAGTATTTGAAATTATTGTAATCTGGTAGCGGAAATACAAAAACGATATATACCCAAACCAAGGTCAGTTAAAATGTAGCGCCAATATTTTCTATTCATTGCAGTATTTTTTTTTACATAATATTCATTGCGACGTTATAGGGTATTTGTACATTATTATTTGTTTGACGACGTCTTCAACTTTTACCACGTTCCGCTACGTATCACTTTACAAAATGGTCCCATGTTACCAAGTTTGTCTCCATTGATATCGACCGACGTTTAATTGAATGCAACTGCAATCCGTTGTATTTTAAATTGTTTTTGAAGTTTGCTCGGCCTAGGGATCTCGTTGTTCTTCATTTAGGCTACGCCTCTCGATTCAGAGAGCACAAGTAATCGTCCTAAAGGCGCCTTCCCACAATGCTCGTATTTGCGACCTATTGATTGGTCGTCTGCATCATATTTTTGTGGCCCACGGCCGAGGCTTGGTTATGGCTTTCGCGCTTAGTGAACTGTGCCTGCTTTGATTTACCGTCCACAGGGTCGAATTCGGCTGTCAACCATCAGGTATATGAGCGAGTCACATTTTAGGGCTCCGGCAATCGCGGAGGTGGTATTTACGAGGTCCCCTTCCGGTTTTCCATCGCAATAAGGCTAGGTGCAATTTGAAGTGGACACATCCGTCGTCATATAAGTGAAATACACTTGAGTACGACGTTAAACCCCAATCAAAAAAAAAAAAAAAACACAATAAACATCATACTTTTGACCAATGCTAATACTGCAGTTGGCACTAATCCCTTATAATCCTTACTGCTAATCCCACTCACTTTACCTTTTACCTTTTTCTGGTGGCTCATCCATCACAGCTTTTATATCACAGTATGTATTTAGGTTTGTCTTGTCTGATTTTCTTTGTAACCGAGGAAAGTTAATATTCCATCAGAACCAGGCTCAATTCCAGTTATTTAAATACCATCATACAAGGGATATACCATTAATCTTGGTGTTAAACGACATCAATTCATTGCATTTAAAAAGTTTTTTTCTGTCCACAGATATACCATCGTCAACAGTTGATTTGTCAGATTTGGAGATTCATGGTAATGGATACACCACTAACATATTTAAATATTTTTTCTACAGAATTGCTTTATGCTTAAGTCAATATCTTCAATGGTCCAACAATTAATCGGTTTTAATGTTGGCCGTTAAGTATTTGATCACAATTTTAATAATGAGGTCAAGTTATAATTATGTTCATAAAATTAAATGAAGACAGGGGGCGAAAATCTTAAATTAATATTTTGACTTTGGTCGGAAAAAAAATTTGTGGAATTGGCAGTAGGTATCTATCAATTCAAGAACATATATCACTGACGGTACAGAAATATCGCATTTGTTAATGGAGTGTACAGCTTTATTGTGAAATACAGGCATTTCTGAACAAACTATAATGATCTACATCAACAAATCCTCTACCCTGTTTTGGTCCCCGAATTTGGACGGTTTGGAGTAGTGTGTGATATCCTGTTGCTATGGGGGAAATGTACGAGTCTGCAACGATTATTCCCATTAATGTAGATCTTATATTAACTGAGTTCTATTAGGCAGATTAAGGCCATGTTACAATTTTGTTTTACACACTTAAATTATTGTTGGTTGAAGTCAAATATATTTAAGATTTAAACATATTGAGTAATTTGTAATTTATTAAATTCATATCCTAATATATTTTACCTGTTCACAGATCAATATAAAATCAAAAATCATGAATATACAGAAAGTCCACAAGGTGAGTTCATACAAGTCATTTATGACCTGATTCTTTGGGTTATGGTTTGAGCTAGATTAAGTGTTATGTTACAATGTAAACTACAACGTTTTCCTGTAACGTTTTGAATACGTTGTAATAACGTTGTATCACCTGGTACAAACCAACAACCAAATTTTGTTGTAGATTTATGTTGCAGTAATGTTGTTATGTGTTTACTCTGCAATGTATGTTTGCTCGGGATAAGTTAAAATGCAAACACTAGTCGAGAACTAAAATTTCACGATGTTTCTAAAACCATGGTCTTAGCCATACTTGGATTAAACAGAGGGTCATACAAGACATACTATCTGTAAATAACGTATAAAACATCAACAACATACCACGAGAGTTCAACGTCAAAACTGTTTTCTATTTCGTTGAAAATTCTGTATTTTTAAAATTAAATCTCTGAGGCAAAACTAATTTTCGTTCGATTAGAACGCTCGCATCGGTGGTCCATCCATCCTAACTGGGAATGATGAGAAACAGTTGACAGTTACTTGCTATCCATTGGCGGCAACGGGTCTAGACCGGAGGTATGACCCCATAGTGTATTCAAAAAGCCATCGAGGATAATTTGTTGAACAAGATTGTGGGTGGGTAGGTGGTTGGATGGATTGATGGATATATGCATGTTTAAATACGAGGATGAATGGATGGATGGATGTATGAATGGATGGATTTGGGTGGACTTACGGGCAGACGGACGTAACGACGGACGGAATGGTATTTTATTTAAACTTGGAGAACATAATCCGTTCAAGTTAAGGGGCAGTAACGATTGAAGGGGATTATCCTTATTTCTTAACTCCTTTAGTTTCGATTGGTCGACTGTTTCGTACTTCATTATCAGCCAATTAAAATTAGGGGAATCCCCTAAAGTCGTAACTTCAAATCGTACCGTGACAATGCGCCTTAAGTCTCACGAAGCTGTTTTGGCTGCTCCCGGTGAGCTGGTAGACGTTTTCTCAAAATCCTCGGACAGCAAAGGGAACTATTTCGGCAGCAAATGTGACATTTGCCTTCGCTTAGCCTACATTATGACCCGACTGCATGGTCTTCTATACAAAACGACCAAGAAAACCCGCCATTTATGCGATGTATCGATGCCGAATAATGATTAGGTGTTTAATACCATGGTGTATGATATGTTGAATGTGATTATGAATAAATATATATTTGGGGTTCACGAAACAATAAAAAATGCTCAATTAATATGTTTAGGGTTGACAGAATAACTGATCCTGTATAGAAACTATTTTAGGGTAGGTATATAGCATGATATAAACATGTTCGTGGTCTGCTTATATATGGAATTCACATGTGTATGAAAGTCAGTGTGGGTTTAAACAACGGCGGATCTCATTTAATATATTTCATCTTGTTTTTTCCGCACAGGTTATGAACACGTGGTTTTTGACTGGAAAGGTAAATTTTTGTATTTATTTTTTTCAAATTATTTAAAATAATTTAGCAGAACTATTCCACAACTTCATTTGTTAACGTGTAATATACGCTCTTATTATATGACTTCATCTGTATATCGTTTTTCCTAATCCCTCGTCGGCTTAAGTTCACCACGTGGTCATACGGTAAACTGTAGCACAGTAGAGAATTTAACTTACATTAGGAGGCATTGAGCTCGAAATACGAAATAAAGAAAATGTGATAATTGTTTCGCCCTGTTCTGCCATTAACGGCAAAACAAAATACTGCTCTGAGAGATCGTTATTCAAAACGTGCCGACAAATGAACCAGAAGTCAAGTGGAATTGTACGAGGCTTGCGGTACTTACTTATTTATTTTACCGGATTCGCTGCATTAACGACTGATTAGGAGAGATTCACGGTGTCCTTCGAAGGAGTTCACAACCGTTTGGCTTTATAAGATCTGTGTATGGTGTAAGATTATAATTTGTGTTCATCAATTATGTTTATCATGAAAACTATTGTCATATTAGCAACTTGCCACGGTATCTCCTCCAACCCCATCACCAGATTCATATGGGCTCATATTGAGAGGCCATGCGATTTTGTATTCTGACCTAGCCTCAAATACTGGATTTCTATTGGCAGCATACACCCAAAATCGTATGAACCCCGCCCTACGATCGACGCACTATCGCACAACAGTCGTATATGTTTTGATAGTTATGTGTCAAACATTCTAAGACTCCACCATTTGATTAAAACCGTAGCCGCCCAACCTCCATGCCGTGCATACAGCCCGTCTTCGTTGAAAAGGTTACAAAATGACACTCAGGCAAATAGTTAACAACGGGATTTGAGTGTTATTCAAACTGTGACACACATAACATTGTATAGATGACGACTGCATTCCATGATTATTTCCTGGACTCCTGCTGACGTTAAATATGGTCATACCCTTGAATGGTGGATTACGCTAGATGCTGACTAAATTATCTCCCCTTAATCGACTCGGGCGACACGATAGAGATTTCCAATGTGCCAAGGTTAATACGTCCAATTCTCAACATTGGTTCGCGAAAATATATATCCCCTTATTCAGTTTGTTTGTTTGTTTGTTTTAATGGGGTGTGGCCTCTATTCAAGGGTATTTTACTTATACGGCGAAGGACTGTCCTTTTCACATATAGTTCCGGGTGTAAGTAAGGTTTTAAAACCGTCGAGAAAGTGGAGTAATACACTATTTATAAGCACTAGGTTTTAAAATCACGTAAATTATCATTTTGTTTGTTGGTTTTATTAGTCATGTTTGGCATTGCTGTTGGAGGATGGCTATTTGTGGTGGTCCTCATCTTCATCCGAATATATGCTGATCAGTAAGTATATATGACAGTTGTGTTTTATGTTTTATTGAATTTAGCTCTCAAGATATAATATAAATCTATATTTTTTTCTTTGGACCAAAACCCGTTTGATTATACAGCATGACATTTCTGACGTCAACAATTTCTTTCCCCTAAAAGTTGGCCTAGCAAATGTCGTGTTACTTTATACTGTAAGTTGCTTTGGTTATGTAGCCCTTCACAACCAAGGTTGGTTTGATGTACATGTTGGCCTAGTTTGTTAAAAACGGGTTTTAACTAAGGTTAAAAGAGACTGAATTACTGAAAATACTATAGACTATATGTCAAGTAAATCCCGTATTGTTATGACGCTTAGAATTTTTATTATTCACTTACAAACTTGCGACTTTTCCTACAAGTTATTTGTGATGTGACCTTGGGCAGTGGAAACTACATTCGAAACAATCTGTGCCCGATGGTGACGTTACTCGAGAATCACAGGTGACTCCTTATTAATGTCACATGTTCGAATTCCAATTTCTCAAAATGTACAACGAATTTTTTAATGAAACAAGTTGCAAATCGTTCAGTTAATATTGGACTATTTTTTACACGTTTTCTAAGTATCAACCATTTGGGAATACCTTTAATATCTCGGATCAAATGTGTACGATTCGTACGCATTCTAAAATATAATTTACGTCTTTTAATTACTTGATATGTCGAGACATTGGTCATAAGATACACCCGGGCCATCTTGTGTTGCACTTCTTTTATTCGCTGGTCTGTGACTGATAGGTCGCCCCAAATATTGATGGAAATTAATGCGCAATGGCCTGGCACAGCGTACGAGAGTTAGCTCGTCCTTTATAGAAACTCTAGTGAGAATTCGATTGATTCGTACGGTCACGGCGGAAGTTCAGAGGTTACTGTATCAGACTGCTTTTGATCCTCCGATGAACTAACTACTCACCGGATCAAGTATATGCAGCCTACCTTTGTCGCCCTCGGGCATATGAGGGTGTCACACGAGGTGAATCGTGCAATCACGTAGGTTGTTAGAAGGATGCTTCTTATGGGCTTTTCACAGCACGTATATAGGGCGCAATGAAACATGGACATATAGTCTTAAAAGTGATAAAGTCTTGATTTCGATGTTAATCTTTCAACAATTAATCAAACAAACCAATACTCTATTCACAAATGTTCCTAGTTAGTACTGGACCAACTGACAGCCCCAGGCTAGTGTCTAGCCATCCCGTAGAGCTTGAGTCATTCCGACGTTTGTCTTTATTTCATATTCTTTTCTCTGTTTGCTATTCGAACTGCGCGCAGTTGTGCTTATATTTGTAAGGTGTACGGCGACAACATACAATATTCTCTATTTTGTTTTCAGACGCAGCAATTCAAATAAAATGAAAAGAGGAAACTTCTGGAGACATGGTGATAAGACGTTACTGTCAAAATCTGATTCAATTGCTTATATCATCTGACTCACACGAAATTCACCTCGGATTCTCTGACGTTTAACACAAGATTTATAGCGGAATCTTTTATATTTCCATACGATTTCCTGAAGTTTCCGTCTGGTTTCCATCACATTCCCTTGGCGTTTCACACCAGATTCACATCTGATTCTATGACGTTTCCTCCTGATTACCCTTAGCTTCTCTGAAGCACCATCTGTAGTACTATGCATGTAGATGGATTAACGTCATTGCTTTCTGTAGATTCAGAAATAAATACCACGTCATTAAGTATCGTATCTTATCTTATTCATTCCATGTACGTGTATGTAGAATATCAATTAAATGTTTCCACCACCGGCATGATAGAAGCTGGAGTTGATCAAATTTTTATCACGTTTTTATTGACAGCAACTTGTTTATTAAGCGTCAAGGGGTCAGTGTAAATTCATTTAAAGGCATACGATATTAACACATTACTGGTACATTTCTATGCAACGCAGAAAAACAATTCTAACAGCAAAAGATTTTAGATTTCACTTGCAAACACACAAGCGTTTGTGCCCTTAAGATAAAAGTTTTCTTAAGGCAAGGATAGAAATACTTGAGACCAAACTTATAACTTTTACCACTGTCACAGCTGCCGACAGAAACGTGAATTAGTATTTTATAACTTGTTTTAGTGGCATTTAGAAGTTGTAGCAGTAACATAACACAATTCTATGGATTTCAACTTCTGTATTATTA